>NDGM011155533.1:0-12297 GCA_002564305.1 Octomys mimax | reverse complement strand
TTTTTTTTTTCAGTTTTTAGAGGAGAATCTACCAGTCAGGGAATGAGGTCTGAAACCATGCTATCTGGCAAGTCCTGGCTCTGTCACATACTTTTAATAAGACAGTAAAGAAGTTGTGTGATCCTTCTGTGACTAAATTTTGGCATTTGCTAAATCATGACAGTAACAGCAACTACTGCTCTGTATTTTTAATAAATTAATGCTTGTAGAGTAACTAGCATAGTGCCTGGTGGGCTGAGGACTCAGTAAAGCCATTCTTGTTATATTCCAATTTATAAAAGCCGGTTAAATAGCTCAGCAGATTAAAGTGCCTTCAAGCAGGCACAGGGGCTGGGGGTTCAATCCCCGAGACTGCCGTGCCAGCCCCACACCCTGGAGCGCATTGAGACTGGGGTGGAGGCACATGCCTGTAATCCCAGCTCTTGGGAGGCTGTAAACAGGTGGATCACTGCAAGTCTGATCTACTACTGAGACCCTGAACAACCTGTAGACCCTTCCCTAAAATACAAAAAAAACCCTCCAATTTATAATTTACATTTGTATACCCAATATCCCCACATATTAGCTCAATGATATTATCAATTATCATTAAGCACATTGCTCTGGAGACCTAGTTCTACTCTCTGTTCTGCCATGTTCTGTCTGACACTCATTAACTCCCTTCAATTTTCCAATGAGAACACTGAATGAAGCAGTGTTACTCAACTTTTAGTAGTGAAATCCTCTTTATAATATTAACTTTTTGACATTAACACTACATAGAAGGTAAGTAAAAATGATGTTGGTTACATTAAAGGAGGAGTCAGGACCTGTCATTCTCCCCACCCACAAATCCTCTAAGATACCTGTGGGAAACCCTAGCACTCTTTGGCAGGATCACTGGACTACATGAATTCTGGGCATCTTTGGTATATGAATGGTTTCCTTTTTCAAAAATATTTTAAAATTCTGGACACATTATAAGTATTTGATAAATATTAGCTGATGATGATGAAGACAAAGTTATGATGTGACATCCTGACTAACCACTTTATTCATGTATGCATTCAACAGGTAATGTTGGAAAGCCTACTGTGGGCTCAAGTGTTACACTAGTCCAAGTCCCCTGCAGTACGTCTTCATGTTCACATGAAGATCATTGACTTTCCCTATAGCCAAGTTGCAGTCACAAGTTGGTAATGAAGCTAATACAGTGTCAGGCACATGCAAGGACCAATCCTAACTGCAGGCTCACTCTACAACCACTTTAGCAAAACCAGTGTGTGCCAATGGGCTATTTTTATTTTTAGGAATAGTGAGTGCTGCAGAGGTGACACTAAGTACAGCAATCTATCTACTTCACCCATGAGGGATGTGTGCTCCAAGCTCACCAGTGAATCCTTGAAATCACAGAGTACTGAATACTATACAGCATGTACTATGTATTTTCCCTATGTATACATGTCTATAATGTTTAATTCATAAGTCAAGTAAATTAAAAAACTAATTATGGGATGGGCTCAGCAGATAGCTCAGCAGACTAAGCATCTGGTTAGGCAAGCAGAGAGACCCAGGTTCCTAGCACCACATGCTGCGCCAGCCTCCCCTGTACCCCCTCCCCAGGGGCACTGAGCAGGCCACCAAGATGGCATGGTGGCACACGCCTGTAACAACAGCGCTGGGGAGGCTGAAAACAGGAGGATCACTATGAGTCCAAGCTGTGCGGTGGGACCCTATACCAAATATATAAAAAATTCTAGTCATAACAATAAAAAATAGAACAGTTACACCAGCACACTGCATGAAAGACTATGTAAATGTGGTCTCTCCAGATATCTTACTGTACTGTACTCATTGTGATCACAGACGATGATACAATGTTGATGGGATGAGACAAAGTGAGGTAATGACATACTCACAATGGCGCAAAATTTAAAATTAATGAGCTGCTTATTTTTGTAGTTTTCTGCTTAATTTATTTGGACTGTCACTGACCGAGGATAACTGAGACCTCAGGAAGCAAGACTGTGTGTGAGAGGTACTACTGCAAATGTGCTGAATTGTGTCTACCAAGGAGCCTCTTAGATCATCCTCATTGCCCACAGTGGCATAAAAAGTAGCCCTCTCTTGCGTACACACAGCTCATTGTTTTGAGGGGCTCACCAATACCAGGGAGCTAAGAAAAGAAAATCAGGAAACCTTTATTAGTGGGATTGTCTGGAAATTCCCTGGGTCATCATGGAGGCTTTTGATAGGAAGTAGAGAGAGACTTTGGGTCAGCAGGGTAAATCTTTGGGTGTCCATTTCCAGCCCACATACTTGGAGTTTGTCCTTGAATTTCCGGATTGGGTGGTGTTTTGTGGAGGAAGGCTGTGGGTCTCCCTTGCCAGTGCTGCCCTGTGTATGCCTCGCTTGTTGTCTACTCTCTGCCTACCCATACATCAGTCTCTGAGCTTTCTGTTGCTGGTCCTCAAGAAACTGATGGATACGGGTGCTGATGGGGTGGCGGCCTTAAAGTCAGACCCCATGGAAAAAAGGCAAACTGGGCTGTGTAGGAAGACCTCTGATGGCTGCTGTAGTTAAATGTGCCTTGCCCCAACTTCCTATGCAGAACCCCTAACACTTAATGTCAATGATTTTGGAAATAACACTTGGAAACAATAATTAGGGTTAAATGAGGTCATAAGGGTGGGGCTAAGAGAATTAGTATCCACATAAGAAGAGACATAAATCTTGCTCTCATCTACATCTGTACTGAAGTAGGGCTATGTGAAGACATACAGTGAGAAGGCCACCATCCACAGGCCAGAAGAAAGTCCTCACCAGAAATCAAACCTGCCGGCACCTTTATCTTGGGCTTCCCAGCGTCCAGAGCAGTGAGAAAATAAGTGTCTTTTGTTTAAACCATGCAGTCTATGGAATCCTGGGAAGACTAATGCAGAGACATTTGTGTGGCTGAAAGGGAATGTGTTTCCTCAGGGCTTGTGCTGCTGAGCTGTCTAAGGAAATGTATGCAGTACTTTATCATCTGCTAGACAGAGGTAACGCTGACAGCCATAACTGACTCCATTCTGCTCCTTGATTCCTTAGAAGGTCCTGAATCATCTCTGGAAATTTGTTTGTTCCTTCCCAATGTGGCAAATGGAGCTTTCAAAGTCTTTGTGAGTCAGCTGCTGGGGACCCAGCTGCGTGTTTGGATAGACTTCTGCAAGGGCCCTCTCATCTCTGCTAACTGACTCAGGGTGGCCTTAGGTCCTCTGTACCATGGGGAGAAGTGTTGGGAGTGGGGTCTAGAAAGGTACCTTCTAGAACAAAACAATCCACATTTTAAAATGCAGAGTGATGTGTGTGCATAAAAAGTCTGTGATAGCAGATACATGAAACCCCAGCACTCAAGAGACTTGAGGCAGGAGGATTGCCCCAAATTCAAGGCCAGCCTGGGCTACAAAGTAAGTTCAAGGCCAGTCTGAACTATTCAGCAAGAAATTATAACAGTAATTTATGTTCACTATGGAAAAATTAGGTATAAAGAAGAAAATTGAGGTTACCAATAATTTTGTTGCTTAGATGTATTTTCTTCTAGTTTTTTTTTTTTTTGAGTGTGTGTGTTCGCACAAAATGGAGATCATACCATGTACACTGCATGTACACATCCCCTTTTTATTTAATTTTGTAAGTCACTGACATTTTGTCATGCCATTAATTGTTCATTATAGTGACATTTTTAATGTATGTTCTGTTTTACTCAAGTTTAACAATGTATTAATGTAAAAATGAGAAGGGGTGAAAAAAAATGTGTGACTGTGCTTTGATTCCCTCATATTCCCCAAGACTTGCCTGTGATTACGAGATTCTATGGTGGGCTACTAGAGAAACCATGGAGTCTATTCTGCAGAGCTTGAGAGCAGAACTCCACGCAGCCAGGTAGGTGGTTTTGGCAAGTTCTGAGGCAGTGGACCAGTGCAACTTCAAACGCAAACACACACGGCAGTTAGTCCCTGAAGTCATAGTGAGAATACAGGACACACACAGCTTAGTGGAGGAAAGATTTATTTTAGTTCGTGGTTTCAGAGGGCTTGGTCCATGGTTAGTCAGCTCCAAGGTAGAAACATCACAGCAGAAGTGGGCAGAAAGAGCTGCCTGCCTCGTGGCAAGCAGAGCCGCAGAGAAAGAGACAGATGGGCTGGAGCCAAAGAACAGACATGCTTCTTGAGATGAGGCCTCCCAACCAACCCAGACACACCCAGAGGTATGCTTTACTAGTCCCTATCCCTCTGTCAAGCCCATTGCACTGACTGTCAAGATGAGCCACCACTCCACGCATTGGAAGGACCCTGGCAGGACACAGATGTACTGGTCTCTTCCCTGCTGGTCAAATACTGCTAGATCCAACTCTTTCTAGCACATGGAAGGAAAACAGACCTAGAGAAATCCAGAAAGCAGGACGGAGTGGAGACTTCAGGCCTCACGTTCGATACTTCCTTCTTTTCTTTTTTATTATAATAAAGTGTAACAAAATAAAACAAATACTTTATACTCATCACCCAACTTCAGAAACAAAAATGTAAATAAAACTTCCTGAGTTCCTTTTCTCATACACTGACCTTTCTTCCAGCTTCTCCCCAAAGTGGTGATCATTACACTGAATTGATTTATTGCTTTTCATGCCTCAAGTATTTTTAAGTCTTCACTGTGTATATGTATAATTTTTTTCATATTTCCAACCTTAAATATTTGCTATTTTGAGGGCCCTCCTACAACTGTCTGTTCTTCACCTAACATTTTTGCTGAATTTACCAACATTTTAACATCTAGAGTACTCTATACTATGAATATTTTGTCATATATCTACATATTCTCAGGGTTGTGAAGATTTAGGGTATTTTCACCAGTCCCTTGGTTTAGTAATGAATATTCTCATGCTTCAATATTGCCTGAATTCCTAGGCTTTGCTCAATCAAGCCATGTCACCTTCAGTAGTTAGCTCCACCCCAGACATGTGGAGATCCTTGTTGCATACCACACCACATCATCCCATTGTCGCTAAATTCATGGTGTGCTGTCATGGAGGGGGAAGAAGGGAAATACCCACAGTGGAATAGACAAGTTGGGCCAGAACAACCCAGCAGGTGGCAATGCTTCTAGGAAAACACCTTCCCTCCTGAATAATGCAAATAAACTCTGAGTCCCTGACTCCAACCATGATCAAGGCCCAAATTTCTCCCCGGAGGATGTCTGGGGTTTCTAGGAGATTAAACGCATGCACTCAGAGGTTTATTGGTGTAAAACAGATCAAGTGCGACTGTGCCTTTTTCATCATTAAATGAAAAATCCCAGGAATATTAAAGTCCTTCAGGAACATTTAACTAATTGGCTGGATTGTGAACATTTTATTTCCACCCCCTGAATTTTTTGATAACTTTTCTAACAGAGTGCGTTTGAAGACTCCAACCAACACTTTCAAGTAGTATTTATTCATTGGAAGTTCTACCATCTCTGTTTTTAAGACTCTCAGTAAAAGTTAAACATTTATCCTTCCAATTTGCTTTAGAAAATGATTATTGTCTTCTGTTCTGATTTTTATTTTTAAAGGAAGTTAAAATTAACACTGTTCTCTCAACTCAACTGTAAAAGCACTTCCTTTACATAATGGCTTTTACCCAAATAAGAATCAAGCTTATTAATGAACCATCAGCTACAGAAAATGAAATTCTCGAAGTTTCAATGAAACAATGTCTGTCTTTGGTTCTGATTAACTAAAGGATTGAAGGATTTGGACACAAAGAAAATAGTTGCAATCTGGATTCCTTTCCTCCCCAGAATATACTTGCCTCAAAGTAGGTCAGACTGTGTTGCTATAAATCTTAACAATTCTCTTTAATTCTTTCACTGGCTATTCTTAGGGGCTTGGAGGGAGGAAGATTTGTCCAATTAATTACAGAAAAATTGCAGTGGAGAAAAAACAGCTCCTGGAGTGCTGATGATCTCCATCTCCACCCCCAGTGAGTTCATCAACATGAAAGTTATTATCAAAACAACTACTGGTGGTGAGGCAATCATTATACACGGATGCCTTAGTAGTCTGTTCTGGTTCACCATAAACATTCATTCTCCCTCTGGAGCCCGAGAGGGAGGCTGACACATCTCAGGGAAAGGTGAAGACAGAGCTGCAAAAAGAGAAACCTGGAATGACCCTCCACTCCAAGACTGATATGCTATCCCAAAAGGCCAGGGAATGGCTGTTCCAGTGGATTGTCTCACAGAGACTTGCTAGAAGCCAACAACTCTGAAGGGAGTATGTATGAGCGATACAAACACATTATTCATTTTCTAGTCTTTGTGTGCCCATTGCTTCTGAATCCAAACCCCTTCTTTTTGTTGGCTTTTAACAGATATTCCCACCTTAACCACAGTGTGCTACAGTTGTTCCCAAGTGCACACTTGCCAGAAAGCAAACAGTACTATTTTACCACTTAATCAAAATGTTGCCAGCGTAAATGTTTTTTTAAATTATGTATTTATGACTTCCAAAACTCTTAAGCTCCTTTTCTAAAACTGTGGAAAGCAAACAAAGACTGAAGGATGTCAGGGAGTTTTAAAGGACCTGTAGCTTATTCTTTAATCACATCTGAATCTTTGCAAGAAATTATTCCTGGAAGATGACTTTTATTAAGCTATCCAGGAAAAAAATATTCCAGCATTCCTCCAGTTAGCCAATCTAGCTGACAAAGTTATGGTCAACACATTCTTCCTTCTGTGTATCTAAAGGATAAATGCCTTTTTAAAAGCCTTCACTTGGGGGAGATGTTCTCCTTGAGTGATTACAATTTACTGTTCCGATATTACATTTGTAACTATGTTTGTCAGCTACTGCCAAATACATGCTGCTGAAGAAATAACCTTCAAAGTGAACAGCATAATGAAAATATTTGTTTCTTTCTCAGGCCTTTGTGGAGTTTGAGGAATTAGACTAAGTTGGTTGGCATCCAAGCTATGGGTTGGGACCAAGTCTACTTGAGTGTCTCTCATGACCCTCGATCAACGGTTTCCTGGGGTCTGGTCTTCTAGGGGAAAGAAGAGGAGGCACAGAAGAACAAGCCCAGCCACACTGATATTTTTCTAGCTTTTGCTTGCTTCATATCCCCTCACATTCTTTTAGGCAACCATATAGGCAAACTCAACAATAATTAATGGAGTCAAAACAATAACCTCTGCTTCTTATGGTAGGAACTGCAAACTGGTATAACAAAGGATTTGATCAGAGGGTAAATGGGGAGAAATGCAGTCCATTATCTGCATTTTCTTCTTAATCAAACCAAAGTTGTGGTACGAGACCCTTTGAAGACACTCACAAGACTCCACAGAGATTTTGATAAAGATTTAAGATCTGAATGTTGGTTCTTCCACTAGCTGGATGGGGAAGCTTGGGCTATAATTTATGTTTCTCTGGCTCCAGTTTCCGAATCTGTAAAATGGAATAAAGAAATCTATTTTATAGGACTGCTGGGATGACAGAGATAACACATATGAAGCTTGACATATTGCACTGTCCATAATGAAATTTTCTCAAAAAGGAGGAGCTACTACAAGTAGTTATTCAGTAGACATTTATTGAGAAGTTACTACATGCCACTTATTTTGTGAGGTCATGCTAACATAAAGATAGATACATGATCCTCAAAACGCGTCCTGGTCACTAGACAAGCATGTGGAAGAGGTACCTAGCTGAGCCTAGGACCTCAGGAAAAGTGTCCTAGTGGAGATAACACACAAATAGAGCCTTAGAAAGTGACTGGGAATTTGCGAGCTAAGTGGGTACAGGGAGAATTTTTCAGGCAAGGGAATGACAGGAAAGAATCTGGTGTGCCCCAGGAATATGTAGGGAAAGAGAGGTGAGTTGGCAGGATGTGACTGGGGTAGGTAAACAAGTTCAGTTATCATAAATATGCTTTACTAAGAAGTTGAATTATATCCCGAAGGCCATGAACCACTCCATCATATTCAAAGTGGAATCATTCAACTGCATCATTTCCAGAGGTGCTATGTTGTCTACTTTAAACTCCATGGCCCTGATAAGAAGAGAGGGCTGGAATCTGCTGGAAATGAGATCTTCAGTCATGGATACTGGGAAGACAAGAGGGCCTTGGCTACACTTTCAATCTCAAGCTCCACTAAGGGCTTCACTAAACGAATTTCTGTGCCCAACACTGTACTTGGCATTTGGGATAAAGGATTGGAATAGAAAGTATAAGTAGACCCAACCTCTATTTCTAGAAGTTCCAACCTAAAGGCAGACAGCATCCAACAGAGTTGCTGCAGTGGTCACAAGTGCCCTCACCTCCCACCTTAGGATGCAGAGTCTTTTGTGTTTAGCTTTCTGGACGGGTAAATGGAGGCCACTTCCACTGAGCAGGATGGGCTTGCTTGGGTTGCATCCTTCCCTCTTGCATCTTCTCTGATTTCCTAGGGAAAGATGAACCCGCTGGGAAGGATGGAGCATGAAGGCGGGTTTGGACACTTTGTATGTTGCTCTTCTTACGGGAACAGAATTAAACAGCATGTGAAACCCAATTCTGTAGCTCATGAGAATAGAAGAGAGGAATTTTAAAAAGCTGATTCTAGGAATGAATTAGTAATGAGTTTCTGCTGAATTTTTAAAAGTTGTATTTGTCACTCCATTCAGTGGCCATTACTTCTTTTGGATGAATTTCAAGATTTAGTTCTATAAGTCACAAGAAATTGAGTTTTAGGGGAGACTCTGTATGTTAGAGATCACATAGGCCAAGATAGTTCTAATATGTAGCTAAACATCTCTTTCTAGAGAACTCCAGCCTCCAGGGGACCCCTTTTGGGCACCATCCTGCCTCTGGATTCCACTTTCCAGATGCCCCCCACCTTCAGGACACAGCCTTCTCTGCTTCTGACACACATTTCTTTCTCACATAACTGAACTCCTGGACCTCTAACAGAATGCCCTTCTCATCTCCTCTTCTGAGGCCTGGGTGCCACTGCATCTCTCCCTAGGACCTTGGGTGCCAAAGGTCAAAGACTAGCCAATGTCAGCTAGTTGAGTCTTCCTCACATCACATCATTCTGACACTGACTTTCACTTTTTTGCATTTAAAGACCCTGAAATCAAGCCAGATGTGGTGGCACAGGCCTATAAACCCAGTCCTGGGAAGGCTGAGGCAGGTGGATCCATTGAGTCCAGGCTTGGCTACATAGAGAATGCAAGGCCAGCCTGAACTCTAGAGCATGACTCTGACTCCAAAAAAGAACATATTGGGCCCACACAGCTCATGCAAGATTACTTCCTTTGCTTGAGATCAGATCAAGAACAATCTTGATGCTGTCTCCTCTCTTACTTCCTCCTTGCCATGTGTATAGTTTACATCTAAAATGTCCCACACATGTCTCAGGTGTTCAGAGGTAGCCTTTTAGAAAGAGACTGGATTGTGGGAGTAATGTGGATAGTGTGGTTTAATCCATTACTGAGCTCCTAGCTGAATGCACTATGTTAAGGCTTGGATCTAAATTATTCCCCAAAAGCTTCATGTGTTTGGAAGTTGACTGGGTCATGGGGTACCACATTTATGGGTGGATTCATCCACTGGCCTGCTCAGTGGGTGACTGTGCTGTGGAGAGGTGGCGATTGGATGGAAAAGGCAGGGCACTGGGGGTGTGCATGGGAATAGCTTCCTTCATCTCTGCCTTCTGATTAGCATGGGGGCAAGCGGTCTTTCTCTCCCAGAAGGCCCTTCCTTCAAGCTGTTTCTGTGTTTAAGTCTGCTGGATATGGATTGAAATTTCTGAAACCGTGAACTAAAATACATCTTTTCTCCTTTAATTTGCAAGGGTGGATATTTTATCACAGCAATAGGAAAGTGACTAAGACATGATGTTGGGAGAAGGGGCCTCGCTGAAGGACTCGGTCACTGGGGACATCCTCTAGAAGGGTGTATCTTGTCCTTGCTCTTTGATTTCCTCTCTCCTTTTGATTGCAAGGAAGTGAGTAGCTTTTGTCCCACTCCACCATTATATTCTGCCTCACCTCAAGCCCATGGCAATGCAGCCAGTTGACCATGTGCTGAAATCTCTGAAACTAGGAGCCAAAATAAACCTTCCCTCTTCTAATTTGTTCTTCTCCAGTGTTTGATCACAGTGACATAAACTTGGCTAAAACACTGTGTAACATAACATATTCTTAGGGTGCTCGGACTAGGACAGGGATGTGTTTCGAAGCTGTGACTCTGCCTGCCAAAATAATCAAGGGGAAGGAAATTCAGGGAGAAAAACACGAAAAAAGACATTTCCCAAGTTTGTTCGGTGGAACAGATAGACAGGACCGGAAAGAATTACTGGTGGGATGCTCCCAAACAGAAAGGGAAATGCCACCAAGAAACGGTTCATTTCCTCCTCTCAACTTCTTTCACCCTCCCCTTATTTCAAATTGCCAAAAAGGTAGAGGCTTCTCCCTTTGTTTATGGCTGCTGTGCTGACACACTAATGGCAGAGACTGTCTCTAGCTCAGAAAGAGTGGGGAGGACAGATAAAGCCTGCCTTTCTCCCATCTGCCACAGGCCTATCAGAGCCACCACTTAACCTCATTCTGCAGAGCTTTCCCTTGAATATTCCACGAGGATGAGGCCATCTGCTTCCCGATCTGTAATTAGTTGCACACTTGCTGCTATTGTGCTCTGTTATTACGGGGTTTTAAGTATGATGTATGCTTCTCTTCCTGGAATCAAGACTTCCTACAAGAATGGTCTATATTTTTGGTGCCTGAAAGAGGGTTCTATGCTTAGTGGCCCTTCAAGTAGACATGGAATTGGCTTGTAAAAGAATCCCTGGGAAGAAGGGAGTCCCTGGGGGATGCCTAAAGACCTTGAGTGGCAGTGAGAAAACTAGTATGCTCACACTACCTCCTGAGAGGCCATCACAGTAAACAGGAAATCCATTGTGAAAGTTCTGGGCAAGTTACATAGATTTATAATTGAGGAGAGGTTGGTAAGGTTGCCCACTGTCTAGATAAATAAACGGCAGAAAGGGGAAGCAGGGAGCTTAGAACATTAATGATTCTCATCACTTTGTCCTTAAATGAGAAAAAAAAAATTATTTTCTGTGGGAGCCAAGCAGAGGAAAGAGCAGGTTCTAACATCAGGGCAGAGAGCAGCAAGGACAACATTCCAGGGAGGAAGATGAGCATGAGAACACTACAAACCAAGCATCCAGTTCAGAGAGTAAACAGGTTTGAAAAAATGGAGCAACAACTGCTTCTGCCAACCTTCACAGGTATGGTGGAGTAACTACTGGGCAACTCGGAGCACCCAGCTGAACTGAATCAGCATGATTCTGGGAGTGAAAGACCCACCTGAGGATTGCCACCAACATCAGGAAAGGAGACTTGGAGGGGAAGGCAATGTGCTGTGCGTGTTCCTAGAGAAGCTTGTCATGCTGGTTTTCCTGATACGAACTCGGCTGTTCTCATCATTGGAAAAGCTTGGGTCCTCTCTGTTGCTGAGTGTGGAGGACCACCTGGGTGACTCCTTGAAAGAAGAGCAGTTGTCTCCATTTTGGCTGTGCCTGACCCTATTTCCACGTATTGATATGTACAGAGCTGGCTAGAACTTTTCCTTATCTCTTCAATTGGCTTAAGCAATGTATCTCAGTCTCACCCAGGTGCTGGTGGTAATCTTTGAAAATGGCAGACGTGTTTCCCCAGAGCCCCCACCTGCTGCTCTCTAGTGTGAGCCAGGTTGAGAAAGACTGAAGAGCCAATGCCCCACACTGTCGGCTGGGATCAAGCCTTGAAATAGAGGCCATGACTTCCTGGGGTTTGAAAGACTACACATCAGAGCTGAAGCACTGAGCCCAAAACATTAGATGCTATCTCAATTGTGTAATGTAGATTACTCTCTGCATATCCTTCTCTCTGCATATTACAGGGGTAAATACAGGCTCCTACCTAGCCCAGCTCACAGCGCTCACTTACTTCCTGCCATTCTCACAGTCACTCATCCTCAAGCCACTCCTTTCATCATAAATGAATAAAACTCTAGTTCTTGGGCCAGCCAAATAGCTCAGTTGATTAAAGCACCTGCAAGCAGGCATAGGGGCCAGGGGTTCAATCCCCAGACCTGCTGTGCTGGCCCTTCCCACGGGGTGCACTGAGATGGCGATTGAGACTGGGCATGGTGGCTTGCACCCATAATCCCTGTACTTGGGAGGCAGTAAACAGGAGAATCACTACAAGCCTGATCTAATAGTGAGACCCTGAACACCCTGTAGACCCTTCCCTAAAACACAGAAAAAAAAAAA
>NDGM011155525.1:0-10853 GCA_002564305.1 Octomys mimax | reverse complement strand
TTGCTCACACAAAATACCTGACAACCAAAGTTAAAGAAGGAAAGGTTTATTTGGCTCATGTTTGTAGAAGTTTCAGAACAAAATCTGGCTCCAACGTAGGGCAGAGGGACATAACAGAGGAGAACAGTCCTTGGCAGGGCAGGGAGGAGGCAGTGAAGGAGCAGCATCAAGCCTCCCTTTCCCTTTTATCCAACTTAGACTACAAACCTATTGGTTGGTACCACCCACCCAAAAGCCTTCCCATTATCCATACCCAATGTTATGCTAAACCAATCAACAGACTTCTATTTAGTTATCACAAACCCTTAATTCATATTCACCCATCCTAACCCAGCATCACAGATCCATGATGCAGTCACTTCCAAAAATCCCACATATGAATGCATCAAGCTTTGAGAGAACATCTAAGCAGAAGCCGTAACATTTCGATAGACCCTCTCCTTTTCCTTCTGTAGTCATCTCCCTCTCTTCCTTTAGGACCCATGTATTGCTACATGTTCCCTGTAAAGTTGTCTCTAAAAGCTCTAGTCCTCTCTGTATGTCACTGGCAACCATGGTGAATGGCTGCAGTGTAACTTGCAACACTCTATCAGAACAGAAAGGATTAAACTTTGCAGGTTATTTTCTGCTACTACCTCAAAAGATCATCTTACTTATTGACAGTGTAGAGTGGACACAACCAAAAGGAATAGTCCAAATATGGCTGGCACTAATTCTACCCCTTCAGGTATGTATATGCCACTCTGGCAATCAGATTTGGACCCACATTCTCCTTCCCTGAAATTTAATTGGTCATGTAATTTGTTTCACCCATAGATGTGACAGCATGCCAACATTTTTTTCAATGCCTTAAAAGTCAAGTGTTGTTTTTTTTGTTTTTGTTTTTGTTTTTGTTTTTTTTTAGCAGAACCAGGGATTGAACTCAGGCCCTTANGCTTACCAGGGAAGCGCTTATTCTACTGAGCCATCTCCCTGGCTCCAAAGTCAAGTATCTTAATTTGGGCTAAATTGATGGATTCTATAAACTGGGTGGCTTAACCAACAAATACTTATTTTTCATTGTTCTGGAAGCTCAAAGTCCGGGACTGAGGTGTCACCATCATTGGGTAGTTGGATACTTAGAACCCTCTTTCTGCTATCTTCCTATAGCTTTCCTTGATGCATATATACAGAGAAGACAATCTCATCTCTTCATAAGGTGTTATGGTTTGTGTCTAGATGCCCCCGCCCCCCAAAGCCTCATGAAGTCATGGTGTGGATTTCTAGAGTTGTGATTGACTTGTGGTCCAATGCTGGGATTACAGGTGTGAGCCCTACACAAGCCTTAGGGTGGGCAGCCTGCATACAATATAAGGAAAGGAAAGAGGCTTGCTCACTGCTCACTGCAGATCCACCCTTTTTGCTCTTATTTTGTTTTGTTTTGCTGTGTGCCACCCCCATGAACCATTGCCCTCTGCCATGTGCCACTCTGCCTTGGAGCCAGCCAAGTATGGACTGAAACCGCCACAACTGTGAGCTAACTAAACCTTTCCTCCTTTAACTCTAGGCATCAGGTATTTTGTATCAACAATGAGAGAAGAGTAACCATGATCTAAGGGCACCAATCTCATCATGAAGGCTCCGTTCTCAAGATTTTGTCTAACCCTAATGATTTCCTAAGGGCCTAGTCTCCAAGAGCTATCACATTGAGCTTCAATAAATGAATTTTTGGAGAATACAAACATTCAATCTATAGCAGCAGGTATGATTCCACTCTGAGAATCTTTGAACCCAGTAACCATATAAAATGCTTAAGCTAATCCACTAAGTGAACAGTGACCTCATGAAGAATCACAGCCTTCTTGGATACCCTTTGCTCATCTACACTCCAGCTGAATACATCTGCATGGTCAGGGTGACTTTATGTGAAACACAACTGGGTGATTCACCCAATCAAGTCACAGAATCATGAGAACTAATAAGTCACTATTTTTCTTCACCTATCAAATTTTGTGGTTGTTACAAAACAATAAAGAAATAAAACACTATCTTTTCCCCCAACTATGTTGAAGTCTCCCCAGGAATTTTTATATTAAAATAACTCATATACTGACTGTTTTCACAAGCCTAGTTTTTATTCCATGAGGCAGTTTTACAAACTAAGTATTAGTTTATCCATTTGATAAATGAGCAAACAAAACTTAGGGAGGTTAAATAACTTACCCCAGGCTATAGACCCAGTAGTCAAGTCTGTTACCAAAGCTTAGGTTTTTGACTCTAATACTGAGATTCATAGTGCAGAACTCTGAGAACAGACATTTGAAAATCACATATTTATTAAAATAGGAAAGCAAAGTGAGATGCCTCAATTTTAGAGTCAGCCAGCACTGGAACCCAATCCTATCTGCAGTATACAAGTCTTGTTCTACCTTTCTTACCCATATCCAACATGGCAAGATTGGCTACTAACCAAAAGAGGGAAATTTCACTATGGTACAACATGGTATTTTCTATCCACCAGTGATTATAGTGAACTTCGCTTTACCTCGATCACCTATTCTTCAATTCTGTGGTTTATTTTCTTCATTATTACTATGCAAACTGTTTTAACACCACAACTTGGATGACTTGCTGACCATTCCTAGCTATTTCTGTGGATCACAGAATGGGTGGCGTGATTTCTATCTTGCAGAGTAGTGGGGAAAATTCAATCAAGTAAAACAAGTAAAGAGCCTGGAAAGCAATAGGCTTTTAATAAATAGTAGTAATATTGTTGTTAGTATTAATGTCATTGACTGAAACGCTGATTCTAGGCCAGTGATAGCAAACTTTCTGGAGCTTTCAATGGTAACATACAGTTGGCTACAGCATGTGTGCCAGAGGGTCACCACTACTGTTCTAGGGCTACCAGGCTATTTTACTCGGCAGGAAAACAGCCCAAATTGCTAAAATATTTTTGGGAGCACATTGACCATGTAAAATGGTAGAAAGTAGAAATAATTCTCTAGGTTACCAGATAAAATTTACCAGTTCCACATCCATAGGTCAGAACGACGTGACCAGTGCCCACCTGACTCACATGGTCAAACACACAACACTTAAATGTCAACAAAAAAGCATGTGCAAAGGCCTTGCTGAGGTCACAGTGTACCACTGCATTACCTGCACACTTCACTCCTCATTATAACTTTACCTACTTATCCTCAAAAAACAAATACAACTCCAATAGGATGAGCCGCTCATCTCATACACTGTATGGTTATTGGTGCCTCCAGGAGATTGCCTTTACTGGGAAGGTGAGGCCATCCCCCATCAGCAGCAGATGTTGCCTGCCACTGTCTCAGACCTGCATCCTTTTCTGGAGGGTTGTCTTTAGCCAATAGGAGCTTCTCCTCTTAAACATGAACTACTGCCACTGGCCTATAAAAGTCCAGCACCCTGCCCCAGTGTAGTACAAGGTCTTTGTGGTGAGACTATGCCCTAAGCTCCACTATGGGATCAGCGTGGGTCCAAACTTCAGCCATGCCACACCTTTGCATAGCTTCTGTTGTCCTACCTTGCCCCCTCACTCCCCTACAGCTTTCTCTCCAGAGTATTCTCTCAGTAAATCATACATGCAAGAGTTCCTATCTCAGGCTGCACTTCTAGGAAGTCTGACTAAAGGCAATCATCTTGATGCTTTCAAGCAAAAGAAGGAATAAAAATGTCTCTTTTGCTCTTAAGCCATAGCAAAGATTTTGGTTTAAATAATAGGTTGGAAACAAACAAACAAACAAAAAAAAAAACAGCTACAAAAAGCAAAGAATGAGAAACTTCCTATGATGGCCTCAGCATTGGATACCCATAGCGGACCACTCGGCTGGTTTCCTGGCCCTACCACCACTCTGCAGAGTAATGGCCAACTGAGGAAAGAATTTCCAAATGAAACTCGAGGGGCTGCAGTGCAGGAGAAAGGAAAGGCAGAGTTAATATTGGCTGATCAGACCTGAAAACCACACGCTTGGTCTATGAAATCTACAAAACATTAGTTAAGAGCAGAAGCTGAAGTCAGATCATGTGGGTTCTATGAAATCTACAGAACATTAGTCAAGAGCGCAAGCTGAAGTCAGATCCTCATTTGTCTCACTCTTCTACTTCCAAGCTGGGTTGCGCAAGTTGCTTAACACTTTTGACCTGCGTTTCTTATCTAAATATGAAGATGACAGCAATAATGCATACTTTCTAGAGTTATTTTTAAATATGAGAAATCAATTTACAACTTACATCCAATCTCCACAAGCTACAGAACAGTGAAAATACAGCTCCAAGATCTGACTATCCCAACACATAAAAGGTACTTCTTCCACATACTACATTCAATTGTATGTTGGCTGGGGATCTCAGGAGCCCAGACTGACTGGCCACTTTGCCATATATTTCACCTGAATACTTCAAGTGCCTGGCCCAGAAGCTAGAAGCCTCATTTTGTCTCACAGCTCATCAGCCAAGTTTGTCACTTGACCCCATGCAATGGACAGGAAACCAGGAAGTAGCCCCTTATTATGTCCCAAATAAGAAGAGCACTGGGCATCAGAGAGCACCATTAATGTCTAACCACACTGCATTTAAACATGTTAAATACAATTTCTATGTGAATATCACAACCATCCTTGAGGATAGGAATTATAATTAACTTCCTTCTAAAAAGCACAAAATTGAAGACCAGAAGGGTTAAGTAACTTGCTTAAGGCCACATCACCAGTAATTATAAGGTTATTTCCTACTTGGAAGTAAAATCAAATCATGTAAAGTCTCAGAGTTTTCAAAGAATACCTCAAGCCCGTGTAATCCGACTTCCCTTCCAATGTAATAATCTGTTCTGCATGAAGCCAGACAGTGAAGCACACCTGTAATTCCAGCACTTTGAAAGGTTGAAGCAGGATTGCAAGTTCAAGCCCAGCCTGAGCTACTTAGCACAACCATACCTCAAAAATGAAAGACCTGAGACTATCCCTCAGTGCAAAGACTCTGGGTTCACTATCAGTAACATAAACAGAGAAGCATGAAGGCAGCATTTTCCCCCTGGCATAACAAGCTGGAAGCCACAGGATGCTGCGGTGGTGAGCTTAAGTGTTACTTGTCCATACATGGGCAATTTAGAGGATGCCCCCATCATCAGATGTGGTTTTCCAACCCCATATCCTTCCAAGGACAGGTACCTGTAGAAATGACATTTTAAATTGTTTAACCCCAAAGAGTGGGTACTGACGATATATGGATCACAACAGAGTTAGGCAGCGTAGGAGTTGTCTTAAATCTTCACCGTAACCATGTGAGCAAGTAGTCATAGCTCCATTTCACATATTGGATACTGAGATTAAAGATTTCTTTCCCAAGCATATGGCTAGTCCAGGGCAGAATAGGAATTAAGAATGACCCTTATCTGGGATCTGTATTCCATGAAGTGAAGGTTGAAATTAATCACAGCACCTCTTACTTTTCTGTGATCTGACGCAACTAATAAAATTCTTAGCTTTGGGATTTTTTTTTAATGTGTTAGTAACCAGTTAATTTCCCTCATCCATTACCAAAACATCTTTAGCGTTATGAAGTCCTCTACTGAGTCTAGAAAAGACCTCCAAATAGCTTCAGTATCAATTGTCCACTATTGACCAGTCATCCTTGTACCAGATTTATATCACATTGCTTTCCTTAGTTTTGTAGGTACACTATTTCCATTTGTAGCCCTTTGCCAATTAGGAAGTCTAGATTGAGCACCATTAAGTGGATTATCCCAGGCCATGCAGACAAGCAGTGAAAGTGTTCCCCACCAGGCTGTCTCTCCAGGGAGAAGGGGAGAAACCACTGCAACATTCTGGTGTCAAGAACACCTGACTTCCCTTCTGCTAGCCCCATAAAATACCTCTCAAGACTGCATCCACTGGGATCTTAATCATCTCAGGAAGTTAGGCCTCCTCATTGTCTGTATGGTGAGACTGCCAGTTTTACATCTTTGGCTCAGGAGATTTTTCTTCACCAACTGAAGCCCTAAGACTTTCTCTTTGATTTGAATCCAATGTTTCAATGCAGCCCTCTTGACATCAGTTCTTCCCACCCACATCTTTCCCCATATGCTGACACCCAACCAACACCATCTGGAGGACGAAAGATGTTCTAGGTCCCTCTGCTCTGAACAAGAATTTCAGCCCATAAGCAAAGGAACTTAAGGCCACTGAAGAAGCGAGTTAGTATGCATGTGCTAAAACATTACTTGGGACCCCATTATTGCACACAATTTTTCTTGTCTTTATGTATCAGTTAAAAACAGATTTAAAATAAAATTTAAAACTCTATAAAGAAGAAAGAGTATGTTTATCATGCCTTATAGTCCATTTAGCTATTATTTCCTATTTTTTATGCATTGAGCCACTTTGGCCTCCTGCCAAGAATAGAGTACAGCTATTTATTGATGGGTAAGAGGAAGAATAAGAGAATCAGGAGGCATAGGTCTTGTGCATGCTGCCAGCCCTGGAGAGAAAACACCATCATTTCATAGCTGTAATATAGGTCATCTTGAGAAGTTCCTAGCAAAGGATGCCACCACCTTTCTCAGAGGTAAACTGAATTTCCTGGGGATCCATGGGTTCCTCACACCCATTCCATTCTACATTCATTGGCCTAAGCTGAACTCCCTGGGTACAATGATAGCTCTAGGACTAGAGAGGCAGTTTAATGGGACCACTGACAGAAAAACCCAGAACTGTGTTTGCTATTCTTATTACTGTTTCTCTGATCACCCAGGAAAACAACTCTGGCACCAACCCACAGAGGAAGATTTGGAGCTGCTCTGTCAATATGCAATCACAAGGTGAGAGGTGAGCAGGACTAAGTTGGAAGATAAAACATGAAACCCGGCAGTATCACACAGGACCCCACATCTGGCTGGGTCTACATTTGGGACAGCTCCTAGACTTGCTGCTTTGGGAGCCCTCTAAAGTTCCCTTAGCCCTAAAGTATTAAGATTGGATTTCCTGCCACTTATAATTGAAATAGTCCTGCCAGGGTAACATACATAAAAACAGTCTCAGGGTCATGATGTCTCATGGAAATAGTAGAGACTGAGCTCAACCTTCCCAATAATCTCCTTCCACCTGTGTGCCCTTTTAAGGACTATTTGCCTTACAGCCTTTGCTAAAGCCAGCAAGACCTGAGTAAATTAAGAAGCAGGTCCGTATCATTGTGAGTGTCTCCTGAAATCTCGGCTCTGTACCCCCACCTCATTTCTCAATATATGAATGTTAAATACACATTAAAATGTCAGTAACCTTCATCCCTTTGCAGGAATAGCTAAATGCAGTGAGATATTGAAAGAATTATGCTAAATTCAAAGGCAGGGCAAAGGCCCTCTCAGGGTAGCCTTCCTGCTCCCTAACACACCTCTGTTCTGTTTGCTCTCACGGCACCTTGTACATATCAACTCAGCAACTTTACAAAAGACACTTGACAAGGCAGTATCACACTGTCCTCACCTGTAAAATAGGGCTAAGTGCCTCATTAGCCTGCTGTGACAACACAATGACTAGGGCACATCAGACACATAGAACAGTGCTTGGCCAATCACGCACACTGTCCATGTGAGCTCCTCTCTTTCTTATTCCTAGGACAGATATTCTCATTGAGATTGTGAGCTCTTTCACCAGAAGTCTAAGATGTGTTTTCTTTGTACATCCTTCTCTCTAGTGCCCAGCTCCGGACGTGTGTGCTGAATGAGTGACTCATGGCAAGAAATCCATAAATAGAGATGCATGGATATGTTTCATACTATGATGTTCAGAATGGATCACAATTGCGGGGCATCAAGCCCCAAAGGAGGGCTTTCTAGGGACCGTCTTCAGTCATCCTCACTTTGATGGTTTCTGTTAGTATCTGAGAAATCAACAAGTTGGATGGCAGCCATTTAGGAACAAGTCTCAGCCTGGGATGAAGTTCTCATCCATCCATGCTACCAGAACCCTCCATCCTCAGCCTGACTCACCACTGTGGCTTACCATATTTCTCTGTCCCTCCAGCATGCAGAGAGGAAATCCACTAGGAATGCCCTCTTCTTCCTGCATGAGACCCATCTTGCTCAGGAGAATTTTCTTAGAGTTCCCTGAGATGAGCTCATCAGAAGCACCTCCGGAATGAGCTGATTTTCCCTTTTCCATCCCTGGCCTGTTATCAAACTGGCATAGAGGTGTTTCTGTTTTCAGAGAAAAAGCACTACAAGCACAGAGACTGCAAAGGGAGATTTGTTACAAGGAAAATGAAGAGAAGGAGGCAGTTCTGTCTGATGGAAACAGAGATTCACCTGCAAAGCAAGCAAGCATTTTCATGTGATGAATTTCTCCACCATGTGGACTCACTAGTCCCAAGCAGTGTTAACAATGTCTTCTATTATCTTCTTGTTCTGACACAAGCTTGGGAGATCAGAAGTGTGAACAGGCTGTGCTGTTGCCTCTCCTCCTTGCCAAACTGGTAAGCAGGTGCTTCTAGCATTACACGGGCTTAGATTGGGTTTCCTGGAGGCTGCCAAAATGAGAATGGCTAAGTGTGGTGTCAGAGAAGCAGGGGCTATATGCAGACTCAGGGAGAAACACTTTGGTGGGTGTGCTTTTATTAAACAGCTCCGTTAAATGGAAATAAGGTCATTTCAGACACATGATGAGAGGACCTGGTTCTCTCGCGTAAGTATTCCAACTAGAAATGGCAACCATGCCTGTCTCACAGAGGCAGACAGTTGAGAACTAAATATCTCCTGCATCATTAGCTCATTCTGCAGTCATTCCACAGTCATTTATTGAATACCTCCTACATGCCATGCCCAAGAGGCAGCAGTGAGAAAAGTCTACCGTGGCCTAGCATGGTAGCACCTGACTATAATCCCAGTGCCTGGGTGGCTCAGGCAGGAGGATCACCACAAGTTCAAGGCCAGCGTGGAGTGCATAGTTAGTTCAAGGCCAACCTGGACTACACAGGAAGACCTTGTCTCAAAAACAGACAGATAAAAACCACCCTTCTGTGACAGAATGCAACATGAGCACATAGGATGAGAAAGACAGTGTGGGTTTAAGGAGGATTGGAATAAAAAATCACTAGGATTTTTTTGACAACTGGATTATAAAGGAAGCCCAGAGGGGCTGAGCAGGAAAAAGAAAAAGAAAGGCAAAGGCAAAGAATCTAGAACTGTTCCCAATCGTGACAGCATATGGTGTGGCACTGTTCACTGGGCAATGACGCATGGGTGGAGGAAAGCTCGAAGGTGACTCTGGTGGCACTCAAGGGTCAGTGCTCAGGATTCCCAGTGCCTGCCAGAATACTGGCTATAATTCTATCAACTGTGGCGGCTCTTCTGTAGCCCTTTGCTCCTGCTAAATCTAATTTGGCTCAAACACAGGCCTTCCAAAGTACGAACCCTAGGTTTCTCTGTTAGAAAAACAAAGCTTGATTGTAAAATAATTCTATCTGAAGAAAAAAGGGGGAAACTTCACCTGCACTGAGAACTTAGCAGTGGAAATTAAAAGAAAACTGTAAAAGTCATATGGGAAACAGTATATGCACAGCCCAGATCGATTTTATAATTCCTGATTTCTCCTAGCATAGAATTCTTCTCATTATCTAAGTTGATTCTCTCAAATACACACACATACACACACACAAAAAAAAATACTGTATGTTTTGATAGACCAAGCTCAGCTTCCTACTCCTGATGAGAGCATATGTCTTCGGAAGCAGACACCCTGTGGTAAACCTAGGCATTTTTTGGTAGAGAGTCAAACAAAAGATGCTGGATCTTTAAGGTCCATTCATCAGGCTCCCAGGCCAAGATCTTCTCTCTGTCTCCTTGTATCCCGCTTTATTATTAGCAGGCACTGACTTTTAAGATCCACATTATACCAGGCAAGGCAGCCAGGACATCAAAGCTCTCCTGGGGTACAGAATGTGTGCAACTTAGGAGCCAGCATGAAAGGGGTCACTGCTCAGTTCCAAAGATATGAGGCCACCCTCCTGAGTGGAATACCCACTGCTTCAGCATCCTGAGACCCTCTGGGGTCCAAAGGGGCTGCAACAGTGTGTCTTCCAGGGTGAGACACTAGTGAGAGAATGAAGCTGGCATCTGGACCTTCCTGCCCAGTCGCATCCATGCCTAGCTCTTCCTACTGCTCATGCTGTGAGAATATCTGCTTCCTTTGCTGCATTCAGTCCTTGGGGATTCTGATGAGCTGTCCAGACCCATTCCCCTTACTCTGCCTTGACTTTCCTCAAGGCAGAGGGAAACTGCCCCTCTACTCATCTCACCTATGTTCCTCATGGGAGAGGGCTGTTATTCCCTGTTATCTTTCTCTCTAGCCACAGTTGGGGCCCATGAATGTGGACCCAAGAACTCTAGGGACTCCTAAAACACCGGCCTGCTACAATCTTACAACTTATGGGCAGAAAGATCTGGAGGGTTGGGGGCAAAGCCAACTCAGCGATAGGCCACAGATAGTACACACAGACCTTGTTGACACTGTTTGACCTTATCAGTTACATGAGCCAATAATCGCCCTTTATTGTTTAAGCCACTTTGGGTTGGACTTTTTTTGCCATCTGTTCATCCTTCAAGGCACAGCTTGTTCTCTGTTCTTCCATGGGGGCCTTACCTAACCAAACTTTGCATCACTACCTAAGTAAGAGTCTTTTTTAGCCATGTCTTTCCTTGGAGATACACAGTTGAAGCAAACACACAGCTTCCACCAGGTCTCATTCATTCCCTAGCTATACAGTCTCGAGCAAGGCACATATGCATGAGTCTCAGTGTCTTAGTTACTCTTCTCTCATTGCTGGGACAAATACCCGACACTCAAAATGAAGGA
>NDGM011155493.1:0-11492 GCA_002564305.1 Octomys mimax | reverse complement strand
CAGCAGCAGCAGCAGCAGCAGCAGCAGCAGCAGCAGCAGCAGGGAATGATGTAGACCAGCAGACTTCCAGGCCTGGTCTAGACCTGCTGACCCCAAAATCCCTCTGGGGGATTTTTGATCCAATCTCAAGTTTGAGAACCACTGAAATAGGTACTCAGGAAAGTGTGGACGGGGAAAATGACTTTAATGAAAGCGAGCTGGTATGAATTTACCCAGACAACGGGGAAGGCAAGATGGGTTTAGGGACACTATCATGGAGGAAGGTTCTGGTGCAAGAGAGAGCTTGGCCATCTTGAGAAACTGAATTGAGTTCAGTGTTGCAGGAATAAAGAAGCAGCAGGTACAGCAAGGCAGTCAGTGAAGCAACCTGGTGATGCAGCCTTGTAAACCGGAGGAAAGACTTCACAATTTATGCGCAAGTCAGTTGGAGGCCATTAAAGGGTTTTGAGCAGGAAAGGGCTTTTTATGGTCAATAACATGCTATTGTAATTTTAAAATATTTCCTTACAATTCAATAAAGGTAGTTAATTGTCTTAATTAGAGCTTACACTCTAATTCAGGGGGAAAAGGTGCAATAAAATCTTCATCCAACTCATGAATATAAATTAAACACTAATTATGAGTTTGACACTTGGCTAGGCACAATAAAAGGATTCAGGAAGTGATAAGACTCCATCTTCCGGAGCACTGGGAGGGGCAGGGCGGGCAGGAGCGCAGGCAGGGGACCACTGCGACCACTGCTCAGGAGACCAAACATCTCATTAACCTAGGAGTGGCCCGGGTTGGCTGTGGCACGGTTACAGAGACAGTGACAGAAGGGCTAGGCCGGTCAGACAGGACTTCTTGGAGAAGGAGACAATGGAGGACGAAGCACAGAGGCAGATCAGCTAGCATTGTGTGGGTGTAATGGCAGCTTTGCCAGAAGTACTGGAAGTACCCTGGGAAGAGCAGGCTGCGGCCAGAGGGTGCCAGCGGAGCTCGAAAGAGCATGTACCCATCCGCTTGGCTGCAAATGAGGCCCTCTTGGGGGCGTGGTCAAGGACACTGCTTAGGACCCTCCAGTAGGGAATTGGTGCTGCACTCGCTGCTGCCACTTCCTCCTCCAGGTTCCTTCCCAAGCTCTGGGGCATTCTTTTTTTATTTGTTTTTTGTTTTGTGGGATGTTCCTGGTTGTATACTATTTTGTTCTGGCTTTTAAACTTTTCCTTGAAGTATAATAATCTGGGAAGAAGTGCAGAAATCTTAGGCGCATAACACAAGCATTTTCCCAAATGAACATACCTATTCATTTACTTCCACCACAATTAAGAAACAGGGCATTATTGGCACCCAGACGTCTTGGTCGTTCCCTGACTGAATGCTGCTGTCCCCACAGAAATCACTGACCTGGCTTCTAACCCACTTCTCTTGGTACTTTCTGGGGTCATTTGTTTCTGGCTTCCCAATATGATGTTTGAGAGATCTATCCATGTGCTGCTCGGTTATAGATTCTCCATTTACACTGCATTGGTATTCTATCATGTACAACCCTACAATTTACTTTTCTGTTCTATTGTTGATGGCCATTTAGGTAACTTCCAAGGTGGGGCTATCATTTTGTTGTATTTTAACCTTTGATTTAAACTTTCATTTCAATTTATCCACATTCTCCTTATAAATTCATCTCTTCTAAAACTTTGACTGCTTTGTGGTATATGTTTGGCAAAGGAAGCAACTAGAAAGAATGTTAGATAAATTAATATCAACAGATTGGAGGGAATTAGGGGAGAGGACAATGCCTGCCCAATACCTGCACCGGAAAGCCACCTCCCCCCCTTTCCCATTACACCCACTCTTTCTCCTTCCTTTCCTTGGTATAAGGTGTAAGGTGCCTCGGTACAGCCAGCTCGAAGGTGTTGACAGCCAGCTACCAGCTAACCTGGGAAAGGTAGATGGCTCTCAGGAGCCCGTGGAAATGCATCTTACTCAGTCTTATAAATGGCTTGGTGTAGGCACCCGGTAAATGTTTCTTGAATGAATGAGTTTTTGATAAAATAAAGCACACGTGCTGCCTGTGAATCTATGACGCACCAGGTAGGCGCTGAGAACACAGAGTGGTATAAAAGAATCTTTCTCTTGAGCATCTTTTAGAAAATCTTTGGTAGACTGTTTAGCTCTGTATCAGGTACCTCCTAAACACCTGCGATTCCCACATGACTCTGAGGCAGTTATTCTTCTCACCCCCCAGGTGCAGAGGGGGTCACTGAGGTAGAGCTGGGCTAAGTACATCCCAAGTACACAGGGCGTCTCATCCAAAGCCAGCAGCAATCCATGTGTCCAACAGCACACAACTGTGTCCAATGGGCACAGTTAATAGGAAAGGTCACGAGCAGACAGAGGGCCAGCCCTGTCTCCTAAGCGAGGGGCCTATTGGATGTGCAGCTCTTTAGAGGAGCTTTGGCTGCAGTGGGATCTTGAGGAACACAACACTTAGAGAGGTGAAGAGCAGGGAGACTCCGTAAGGTGAGGGACCACCTTGAGCCCCCCGGTGGGATATGGATGGGGAAGGAAATGTGCAAAGGCCCCGAAGCCTGCTCAGAGCATGAGGACTCTGTCACGAGGACAGATGTGTCCTGGCTGAACTGGGAAGGTAGGCTCCGGGAAAACAACACAGCAGGTCACTCCACCAAGGGCTATTGGAATCAATATTTCACAGCTCCCATCTCTGCATCCTGGCTGCTTTGGGCTACCTATAGCCAGATCATGGTGGCCATGGCTCGTGAATTTCATGTAAGCTTCTTTGAGGAAGCTATGGGCTGTGGCCCTCAGGAGTGGCCTTGCCTGGGGTCTTCACCTAGATCCTTGGCGACTCTGGCCCTACTGACGCCCGCTGCAAGGGGATGAAGAAGATCCTACTGACACCCACTGCAAGATCTAGCCACAGGCAGCTCAAAGTGAGGACCTCTGGGGAGCCTCTTGCTTGTCAGAGGAAAGAACTTAACCTCCCCTCCCTGCCCTGGGTCACAACCCCCAACAGCACACATGTCCATTAACATTTATTATGGTTTTAGAAACTGGGAATTAAAACATTGCAGAGAACCCTGCAGGCTAGCAGAAATGCTTTAGGATTCTCCAGCAGCTTGATAATTATCTTGAAGACAGTATGGTTCGAAAGCTCACATCTGCATGTATGTGCTCAGTTTCTTTACTCCTTAAACTCCAGTTCAGTAGTTCTCAAACTTGCTGGGCAAAGCCTGTCTGCACAAGGTGGTCAGCTGTAAGCATGTGGGCTGTGTTTGCTAGGCAATTTGAGAGGTTTTCAATGATAGTGTTGAATGTCTGCAGTTTTTCTTTCCTTTTGCACTGACTTACTCTGCTGCTGAGGCAGTTAGGGAGAAAAACCTCCTTCCCTTCCCTCCCAGAGGAACGGTGGCCCTCATACCCACTTCCTCCTCCTGCCAGCAGCCCTGAGCTGCACACTGAATCCAGGCAGCCAAGAGGATGCTACTGAAGACTTGGAAATCTCTCTCACCAATAGGAGGGCTGGAATCCACTTGGCTGCAGAGCTGAGCCGGCTCTTTTGGAGCCAGGAATCTGTCTCCCCAAGAGAAGATGCACTCACCAGTTCTGATGCCGCTTTGTCTTTCCCTCTTCCACCACCTGTCCCCCGGGCCTCTTATCCCTCCCCTCTTCTTCCTTTCTTCTCCACCCCCTCTTCATCCTTTCCTGTTCTACCTCCTGCCTTTCTTCTCTTTCTTGTCCTCCCTCTTTCCCCCATTTCATCTTCCTTCTCTTTCTCTTCCTATTTCTCACCTCGTATCTGTCACTGAAGGCACAATGATATGCCTGCACAGACACTGTTCTAGAAGATTTGATACATGAATGAATGAATACTATTCTTTGGCTTCAAGGGAAAATTCATTTTATTTTTTCCATATGGGCCACTTGGAACTAGATTGTCGTGTTCACCTTTCTGTCTTTTTCATTATTCTCAATTTAGGCTTTAGTGAAAAATGAAGAGCATTAGACCAACCTTTTAAAATTGCTTGGTCAGTACTTCCTGCTCGCCTGTGCTTCATGGCGCTGTCATCACTGGGTAATTATAACATTAAGTATATACCTGATCAGCAAATTGATTTTAATTAAACTCTCCCGTTGATTTCCTAGCACCTCATATCTCCTGGAGCATTTGCTCATCTCTTTGGGCTGCTAGCAAACTTTCAGCTCTACGGAGGAGGTGCTCAGCCATCGAGAGGTCCATCGTATTCCTCATCCATTCACTCCCTTGGCTTTTTAAATAGTATTTTGCCAGCTGTGTAGTAAGAAGCTCTTTGTTCTCACTTCCTGAAGAGGGAAACACTGCCCCCCTTCCCAAGACAAGATGATGCCAAGGCCCAGTAGAGGGATAGGGGAACTCCCGGAACTACAGCAGGACTGGGGTTGGTGATTTCTAAACCATCTTCAACTGCAGAAGGGTTTCTCCAGTGGCTCTACTGGGTGGTTATCTGCCTCCTCCATGTTTCTGTGCAGGGATCCAGGGCCACTTTACTTCCATATCCTTAATGTATACTTGCAAATTCTATAGACTCAGTAAGAGTCTGGTTCAATAGTCAGAAGATCTGGTTATAAATGGTGAGGAAGTTAACTTAATTTTTCTGACTTTGGTTCTTTATCTATAAAATAGATATCATAATAAAACCTACCTCATGAAAATCTTATGAGGTTCACTATTCACTATACACATAGTGAACCCTCAGTAAGTGAAAACTAATATAATAATTTTAATACTACTTAGTACCACCCAGGAAGGAGGTTACCCAAATTTTGAAAGCATCCAAAGCAGGATGACATTTCTTCCTTACATCATTTAAAAAAAAATTATGTATTTGGTACAGAGTCTCACTATGCAGCTTGGATTCATAGTGTTCCTCCTGTTTCAGCCTCTCCAGTTCTGGGGATTACAAGCATGTACCACCATACCACATATTGGTGACCAGCTTGGCATGCCTGAGGTGGGGCTGGCACAGCATGTGGTACTGGGGATTGAACCCTGGTCCTTGTGTTTGCTAGGCAGGCACTTCAACGGTTGAGCTATCTCTGTGGCCCTTCTTTGCAGCATTGAATATCCCTCAACACCTGGAGGAGATGAGTTTTGGCACAGCTATGACAATAGGGCTGGTCCCGACTTTTTATAGACAAAAGCTGTAAGTGACAACTCACTGAGTGAATTCATTCAATAAGGATTCCCATACTTACCATGCTCTAGGCCTAGGTAATGAGAATGCCTAGATAAGGCCTTATTCCTATGGAGCTTCTACCCGAAAGAGGGAGACAAACAGTAAATAAGCATATAAATTGGCAGGCATGACAATTTTGCATAGTCATGAATATTTCAAAGAACATAAAATGGGACAACGGAACATCAGGTGATTTGGAGAGGGTTGCTTCTGAGATGATCTAGCTGGTGTGCATGGTTACAGGGCAAGGTGGGAAACAAGAGCAAAGGGGCACAGGAAGGAAGAAGCCTTGCTTGTTCAAAGAAAAAGGAATCCAGGGTATTTGACCTGAGCACTTAGCCTATTCCAGGTGAGATCAGAGAGATAGGCATGGCCAGACCATGAGAACACACAGACCATCCAGCATTACATTCTGAAATCCAAACTTAGATTTCTTATAATCGGGGCCAGTTTAGGGTTCCAGGCACTAAATACAGATTGGACAAGTGGAAAAGGTTGCAACCACAAGGGTTGAATATGAACACTGAATAGAAAATAAGGTTTTGCTTTGTTAAGGAGTGGCAGGACATGAACCATGGCACAGGCATATTTTTGTAAGTACTAGGGTTGAACCTTTGTGCTCAGGTTCATGTGCCCACAGATCTTTTAAATGTTTTTAAATTTTGAGGCAAGGTCTTGCTAAGTTGCTAAGTTCTCCAAGGCTGGGCCATGGATACTTTGTAAGAGCACTTTGGAGGGGCTGGGGAGATAGCTCAGTGGAATAACAGCTTGCCTAGCAAGTGCAAGGTCCTGAGTTTGATCCCTGGTACCACCAAAAAAAAAGAAAGAAAGAAAAAAAAGAAAAGAAAAGAAAGAAAAGAAAAGAAAAATACTTTAGAGAGTCACATTTTCTGAAATGTACTTCAACACACTGGTGCTGGGAGGTGTGGAGAGACTTCCAAAAGTTTGGGGAAAATGTAAACTGGACTTAATTCTTTGAGGTTAAAAAATGCCACTAAAGTTTGAGGAGGTCTTACAGCAAGCACTTCTTTCACCTTTTATAACCCAAGGTACCCCAAGTTTAGCTGGCTTCCAGCTAAACTCACTTGAAATAGGCTAAGTAGAGCCTTCCTTATTTTCATAACTCCTACTAACATTCCCCCAGGATTAAATTGCCAAGGAAAATCTTTCAGAAAATGTAGGGCCTGTGTGGGCAGAGGATTGGGAGTGGCAGGCCCAGAGCCTTGGGTGAATAATTGATTTGCCACTTGTGCCCACCATGATTCATGTTGATCATCCCCTGCAGTGACTCAAATTGAATTGTCATCTGTGCCCTGTTTTGATGCACTTGCTTTAGTTCCACTTACTCCCAGGACAAGGAAGCACCTGGAGAGTGGAAGTGAGCAGATGTGCCTCGATAGCCCCAGATGCGCTGTGACTGAGCTAGTTAGGGATTCGTGAACTCCCAGAATCATTCTAGTTAAAGAATCCATAATCTGTGAGGAACCTTTCCTTACGATGGTGTGTGTGTGTGTGTGTGTGTGTGTGTGTGTGTGTGTGTGTGTGTTGAGAGTATGTAATGGATGACAATGAAGGAGGGCTGCTCGTATTCTCTGCTTTGTCACTAGTGCCATCAAAGATTTATTTTCTTTTTATTTTTCAGTACTTGAGACTGAAGCCAGGGCTTTGCACTGAGCTGTGTTCCCAGTCCATTTTTTTTTTTTTTTTTTTTGAGATAGAGGATCACTGAGTTGCTAACTTGCTATGAGAACCAACTTAAAACAACACCCACTTTCTGATGTTGGACTCTAACTTTTCTGCAGGCGACAGTGAACTTAGTTTATCAGTTACTTATGTGTATCTGTATTATTCTTAAGCTCATGCCTCTTAGACATGGAAAAGATCCCGGTGAGAAGTCACCTAGCCCACTCTCCCAATAAGAACTAAAACAATGGTTCCAACCACTCAAAAATCATAGATCCCTTTGGGAATCTAAGGACAGCTATGCACCTGCCCCAAAGAGGAAGCACAGGTGGATGTTTACCTAGTATTTTGCCTATGACTCTGGGATGTACAGGCCTCTTTGCATCCTTGGTACCTCTTATATGAAATTTATGTAGTAACCTTTCCTTTATCGCCTGTTATATCTCCTGGATTGATTGCTTTTATTCTTAGGATAAGGTAGAGGCATTCTTGAAAGTAGCACATGGAAGCCAGGAGTGGCACATGCCTGTAATCCCAGAACTCTGGCAGGATAAGGCAGAATGATTGCAAGCAATTTAGTGAGACCATGCTGCACTCTACCCACCAAGAAATAGGGGTGCATGCAATGTTTAATGATCTGTTCCTGTGCCACACCTGCTCTGGCCTTGTTTGGCCCTACCCAGTTTTAGCCCAGTTTGCTGCCACTCTAGCCAGGCTGCAACCTCTTGGAACTGCTGTACTTCCTGCCCCCTGCTTTCATCAGGGCCTTCGCATATGCTAGCTCTTCTCTCTAAAATGTCTCCTTTTCCTTGTTGCCCAAACTACTTCTTATCCATCAGACAGCATCTCTGAGGTTACTTCCTCAAGGGAATTTACTTGACTTTTTTTTTTGGGGGGGGGCCAGGCCCTGGGTGTCAGATTACCTACCCTATGTTCCCACAGCACTGTACGTGTTTCTTTCTAAAGTATGCATCACTGTCAAAATTCATCTCTTTTTGTGAGCTTCTCAAGTTGGCACAATTGTGTTTGGATTCCCCTATTACAAAGTGAAGTTCGTGAGCGCAAGGATCTTTGGTGCCAGTGATATGCTTTGCACCCCGTAGGTGCCCGGTCGTAACTATGTGTGCCCTGCATGTGATGCTTGTCAGGAATACTCTATATCTTAATGCAAGCCATTCCTTGGTCCCAGGTCTTCTGTGTGCCAGGGTTTCTTTCTGCTGGCTTTTGGTTTTGATAAGTGACGGTCTGCTGTTTGTATGCATTCCATTAACAAGTGATGAGTAGTTTTGTCCTGCTCCAAGTGAATCAATGACCACTTCAGCCTTTGTAAAGCTATTGGCCCAGGTTCTGCAACATAAATTCCATGCAGTGAATTCATCTACAGGCTGAACTTGGAAGTTGCTCTGGGCCACGTCTATCAGCAGCCATCCACACAGTCACATTTACATTTCCTTCTTCTGCTCTTTCCTTCCTTCCATCCTTTCTTCATTCCTTCCTTCCTTCCTCCCTTCCATACTTCTCTCATTCCTTCATTTCAGCAGCTTTGCAAGCCTTCTGACAAGTTACAAAGTATTGACAATACACACACACACAAACACACACACACATACACACACACTACTCTTGGAAGAATTAGTATATATAACTGTGTGCTTGGTTGGTGGGTCAAGGCAGTGTCTTGGATACTTTGCTCTCTTGCTGGGACAAAATACCTGGCACTCAAAATTAAGGAAGGAAAGATTTATTTAGCTCACAGTTTGTGGAGGTTTCAGTCAGTAGTAAACTGGATGGAGGGCAAGGTGGCCCGGCACAGGGGCCAACACATCAAGATGGCAGAAGGCAGCAAAGTAACAAGAGCAAAAGGGTGAGGACAAGCCTCTTTTCCTCATTGTATGCAGGCTATCCACCTTCAGCTAGCAACCACTGTCCTGCCTTCGTCTTGCATAGGCTCAGGATATTTATGAAGTAAGGATCCTGGCCCCCTGTGGAGTCTCTTAATTAAACTTCTAAACTTCTCAAATTGACACAATGAACAACATCCTAAAGTGGCACTCACATGTCCTCCACACATTAGGGTGAGGAACTGCTGAATTAGTCCATCAAGCTTCTTAAGTTGATACAATGTATCAACAGTTATAACCAGTAATTCTAATTGAGGATGACACCAACTCTTCTAGTATTAGGGCCAACGAGACCCCTTCTAGCTGATGAGTTCCTGCTCCTCCTTTCCTCTTTGTCAGCACCACCTTATTAGTATGGCTGAAGGCTCAAGCCCTGATGGCTTCTTGTCCAGTCACTTTTTCCTACTCACCCTACCTCTGCCTCTCGATCAGAGTATGAACTGAGGACTTCACACAGGAGAACATCTTCCATAAGGTCTTCCATAAGGCCTTCTCCTTTCTCATTTCCTTTGTCTCTAATGCTGGAACATTTGCTCCGATTTCCTATTCCCCTGAGCATCCTGCCATCCAACTATTCAAGGCCTTTGAGTCTTTTATTCACCAGCTGCTAACTTACTTCCCCACCTGGAAGGAAGGAATCTGGATGGAAGTAGATGTAGACAAGGATGTTCCCATGGCCTCAGGAGCTCTGAATACAGCACTCTTGTGGTGGAAATCACAAGGTCATATGTGGGCACTTGCTGTAGCTGCTGTGATAGAAATGAGTCTTCACTGCACAGGACTTCCTCACCCACTTCCCTTCCCACATGGCAGGCTCACTGTGTGGCCTGGGCTGTGGGGCCTGGAGGATGATGTCATCAGCTGCCACTTTGTTGCCACTGGCAACATCCAGCATCCTCCCTGCTTCTGAACTACAACTAGCACAGGAACTTGAGTGTTTATCGTAGGAGAGTAGAATGGAAAGTTGTAAAGCGGATGAAAAAGTCCATTGACGAGTAGGAAAAGAACAGACCTACAGGTTGTATGTGTGTGATCTGCTACAGCATGAGATCCATGTCAAGAAGCTCCTACGCACTCATACACATTTCAGAGTCATTACCTAGTTGCTGTTTTTTCTGGGGTGTTGTAGTGAGAGTTTGCAAGGGAATAGATTTAATATAGAGCACATAATTTATAGGATTTATAATATTCACCAGAAAAGTCCAGTGCAGAAGGGTGTAGGACATCTGCCCACACACTAGAGACCAAACAATCCAGTTGAGGGCCTGGATTCCATGACAGTGTCCTCTCTGAGTCCAGCTGGAGGCCTAGAGCCCATGACAATGTCTCATGGGAGTCTGTACCAAGGATCTGCCCTGGGAAGGCCAAGATGCCAGAAGCTAGAAAGTCTGTGCCAGCAGGATGAAGGATTTGAGCAGCAGGCTGAGGAATCTGCCCTGGAGCCAGGAAGCGATGCTCAAGGTAAGGACAAGCGCTCCCACAAAGAGAACTGTAAGGTTCCTTCCTGTGGTGTGAAGAAGCGGGAGAGAGGTAGAGGAAGCCTTTGTTGCTTGGTGCAGGAGGGCTGCAGAAGAAATGCAAGAACTCTCAGAATAGGGGGCAGGGAGCCAAAGAATTTATTGCGCCGAGTTAGCGGTGGAGTTCGCATGGGCGGTATGGCATTGCAAGAGGCTCAGACTAGGGAAGGCTTTTTTTGTGTGTGTGAGTTTTAGGGAAGGGTCTACAGGGTGTTCAGGGTTTCACTACTAGATCGGACTTGTAGTGATCTACGTGTGTACAGTCTTCCAAGAGTTGGGATTACAGGTGTACGTCACCACGCCCAGTCTCAGTTGCTGTCTCAGCATGCTCTGGTGGGGGGGCCAACATGGCAGGATGGGGGTTTGAACCCCTGACCCCTGTACCTGTTTGCAGGTGCTTTAATCTTCTGAGCTATTTGGCTGACCCTTGGGGAAGGCTTGGCAGGCATAAAAAACAAAAGAGAAAGTTGAGGTTACCTAGGGGAAAGAAGAAGGCAAGAGGAAGTTAGTCTAGGAGAGAGATGTCCTTGGTTTTGGAACCCCCAACCGCCCCTGCCATGCTGGCTTGCTGCCATGATAACTCAGCCGACTTTTGCATGGGTGCAGACCTATCATGACCCACAGCCATCCTCAGTGACAGTGAGGTCCTGAACCCCTCTGACCATGACAACAGTTGAGTTCATACAAGAAAACCAGCACAACACGCTTCTCCAAGAAAATCAACAGCACATCATCTTCCCCTCCAGTTCTTCTTTTATGTGGTTGCCAGCAATCCTCAGGGGGACCTTCACACCCAGAACCACGTTGATTCCGTTCATCCGGGTGTTCCAAGTTGAGCATTAGTTAATCTGTCACACGGGGTCTCATGATGGGGCCCTTTTTGAGTTCCTAGGTCTGTGTCCTTCCTGTACATCTCTGTTATTTCAGGAAAGAGCTAGGATATTTCCTAGGAGACCTTAATTTTTTTCCCTTTTAAAAGCAGCTCTAAAAACCAGGTGTGGCACATGCTTGTAATCCCAGCCCTGTGGGAGACTGAAGCAGAATTACTAATTTAAATTCAGTCTAAGAAATTTAGATACCCAGTGAGACCCTGCCTCAAGAAATGGAAAGGAGAGGGCCAGCCAAATAGCTCAGCAGATTAAAGCACCTGCAAGCAGGCACAGGGGCTGGGGGTT
>NDGM011155485.1:0-15913 GCA_002564305.1 Octomys mimax | reverse complement strand
TGCAATGTGTGAATTATTGAAACTGTCCTACCAATTTGATTTGAAACTATCTCATTGCTATTTATCACCAAAATTATGGGAAAAAATAAATAAAATTACTCTACAAACCCATAAAATAATGTATAGAAACTCCTGCATTCCTTCTGCCTCAGCCTCCCAAGTTCTGGGATTAGGGATGTGTGGCTCTGCACCTGTTGAGGAGAATATATCTTTTATAAACTGTTGTAATCATTAAAATTTCAGATTGCTGCAGAGGTAATAACTTTTTATTTCTAAGTTATAAGAGTTCCTATATAAGAATGTTATAAATTTATGTACCTTAAGAGATAGTGTTCTCTGTGGCTTGGTTCCACTGTGTAATGGCCTGGTGGCAGGTCTTCTTTTCTTACCTTTTACCTCTCTTATAGGTGAACATGTTGAGGGACAGGCAACCAAACACCCAAAACAGTCTGGGAGCAGAGGAGGACACCAACTCACTAAAGACTGTCACCTTTAGACAAAGCCTTTGGCTGGCATTTTGCTATTTCTCTAGCTTTAACCCCTTGCCTGCCATGTCCCCCTTTGAGTTCTCCACTGAACAGAAAGAAAAGCACTTTTGAAGTAAAGTGTTTTTTATTGTGGCCCATTATGCATAACACTGTATGTTATTTTAATCATTTTGAATGGCATGTGACACTGTATGGAGCAGCCACCAGCACCACCTGTTTCCAGAACATTACTGTCCCAAGATGAAGAAGCAGCTCTCAGCCCCTGGCACCCAGCTTTTATCTCCATGAATCTGAACATGCTAGGGACCCACAAAGCAGAAATCCCCAAGTGTTCATGCTTCACATCCGGCTTATTTCAGTCATGATGTTCTTGAGGTTCAACTGTATTATACAAAGTACTTTTTTCTTTGTGTTAAGTAGGGAGACTAAGAATAAAAAGGAAAGGGGAAACAAAGGCAAGAAATCCAGAGAACTTAAATCTAGAAACATCCATCACCCAGTAACCTATCCAAATCATACGTCAACCTGGGAGAATTGTGAGACTGGAAGGTCATTTATTTGAGAATTCTGGTCACAGCTCTTCTGATGAGACAAGCATCCCAGTTCTACACATTGACTTTTTTTGTTCCTTCTAGCTTTGTGAGATCCTGGTGGCAGTAAAGTAGCTTTTGTAACCCTTTAGCTCATGGTATTTCCATGTCTCCTGCATCTCTTATCTTACTTGAAGTGTTGATACAATGTGTCTTACTCTGTATCAGACCTGGTGTCAGTAAGTGAAATCGAGTGTTGAAGACCCTTGCTTTTCAGAGTTGCTGCTCAGGCCTGCTTTGGGCTCTGCTCCATTCACATGGCTCACCTAGGAACCTAATGTGTCTAGGAGGAAACTGGACATCACAGGAAACATAAAAATGAGTGTTGGTCTTTCTCATACAGAGAGACCACCTGAGCCTTCTTGCTGTGAGCCTTACTGCTCCAGCTCCTGTCTATGCAGGATGGGGATCCTTCTCAGCAATGCCCCTTCACCCGGACACTCTGTAGATGGGCATGGAAGACCTACGTGTTCACTACACTCTAAGAAATAATTTCAGTCTGCTTCAGGGTGGCTCCTTCAACTTCTCTTCCAACCCCTCAAGTTTCTCTACTTTCTGAGTGCCACAGTGCCCCCAAAGGCTATAGGATTCAGTATTCCTCATAAGAGCTTCTTCCCTGGATTTGGGGCAGGATGGCTCTCTAGGACCTCTGTGGTGTATTGGGATGTGTGCCTGTGTGTGGGGTAGATGGAACGTGATCAAGGGATTGAGGGATCAAAGAAGGGGCACAATGGTCCTCACAAGTTGGGGTTACCCAAAGCCCTGAGACTCCCAAGTTTCTGGTTCTCCTGCTCTTGTTTAGCAAATGGAGTTAGAGTCCACAGTAAGGAATTCCCCAAAAGCAAATGACTATGGTATTGTAGGGAGGGGAAGTAAGTGACACAGGGCAGCTGACCAGCCCCTAGAAATTCTGCTGTCCACCCAGAAACCTGGTCACCAATCTGCACACGATTGCTGGACCACATGGATCCCAAACAATTACTCTCCTCAGCTGTTAGATTTTCAAATGTGATCTATACAGTGATGCTGACAGTAGATTTTCTGCCAGCAATAAAGGTGGCCTGATTCACAGAATAATTACTGTATGCAAATGAATGTGATTTTCCCCTGCCCTTTTATGGATGACTCTGCTCTGCCATTCATCAGGCCCACAAATTTCACTTGGGAGGAGATGGATTTAAAGAGACAGGCTCCCCTGAAGCTTTGTGGTGAACTTACTAACTCCATGAGAAGTGTCTTTATAAATAGATATACATATGCTGGGGCGGAGAGTTGCCAGTCTTTGACCTCTTATCTACGTATTGTTGCTCAGAAAACTGGTGGCAGCAGGTTGGAGGTCTCTTACTTTGTCTGCTGTTGGTCTTCTGGGATGTGCTGTGTGATGTGGCACCCTGGTGGTTTCTCCTTTGCCCTTCAGGGTGGCCCCTCCAGTGGGAGAAAGTAAGGTGCAAGAAATATTCCTATCTGGCTCTCATCCTAATGAGATACCAGCAGAGATCATTTGAAACAAGAAATTCTTTTTTGCTTGACACTGAAATGTCATGGAAGGAAAGCACAGTAAAAGCTGCAAAAGACAATAAGCTGTTAAAAACTCTGTGCTTCACGGCTTAGATTCTCTACTACCTAATGGTAGTCTCTGAGTTGACTGGCTTTCTCACTAGGGTCTGTGTGCGGGTGTATACAGAGGGAATAGGCTTTTCACATTCCCACTCTGGTGGGAGGGAAGGCTGGCGAGCCCATGCTGTCAGTCCCCATTGCCGGTGCCAGAACACAAGGGCACACTTGCAGGGGATCTGTAGTGCATGATGTGTCACCGCAGCCCACCAGCTTCTGTGTCTGCTCACGGTGCACAGTGTGCACCCTTGTCCTCACAGGCAGAAGAAAGGGAACCCATGTGTTACAAATGGAACAGTCTCATCTGTCAGTGGGCTGTCTTGTTACTCATGTTGTAACAATACATTGATGTCAGTACATCCCAAACACACTTTTTCCACTGTCACTGACAGAATAAAGGAGGCACATGGATGTTTACACATACACATCCAGCAACCACCACTGCAGGCCATGGCAGCTTTCCTCAAATCGATGCCAATTAATATCAAAATTTTCTGAGAGTACCAAACAGGTAAGCCAGGTTTCCAGGAAGTCCTTATGTGACAACAGGATCTTTTCCATGGTTCTTTGTAGGAGCGTGAATGGCTTCATAGTCCAAACCAAACTAGAACATTGAAAACAAAGTTTTGGTTCAGTCTTGATCAAGGTATATTTTCATAGGAAAACTAAATTTTCTGCTCCTCACACATTACAATGCTTAACACTACTAATTAGTGAGTTATTTTATCTACTGATGACTTTTAAAATATCTATTGCAATGTAACATGGAAGACATAATGTACACAAGGAGTTTCAATATTGGATCACAACCATTCATAATTCAGTTTTTAACTTCATATATGACAATGATTACATTAATTGAGGATTAATTTAATGTGTAGATGGGCAAATAACTAATATTGAAAAATAGTCTCAACAACTAAGTTGCCTTTTAAAAATTAAAAAGAACATATATATATATATATATATATATATATATATATTGATTATTCATAGGATTTTCATGAAAATTTGTATTGACATTTTATTTGGCAAAAGAATTAATGAAAAAATAAAAGGAAATTTGTTTGCACATGAACTGCTGGAGTGAAATACAAATGGACACTTTTTGGTAAAAAATACAGAAACACAGGCAACAATGCTAAAGAACATAAAAAACGTGAAAGATGGTTAGAGAAGAACTGATTTAAAGGTGAAATGGTATGAACACAATTAATTCTCAACAGACTGATTCATTTTAACAAGTTGAGGTATTTATTCTCTTCTGCTATGGATCGAATTATGTCCTCTTCCCAAAAGGCACGAAGTTTTAACAACTATTACCTTAGAATGTGACCTTCTTAAGAGATAATGTCACTACAGGGGCTATCAAGTTAAAGGTCATTAGGGTAGACCTAAATTCAGTAAGACTGATGTCCTTCCTTATAAGAAGGCAAATTTGAACACAGAGAGATGTGCACACTGGAAAGACCCCATGGGAGCTGAGATCTGGCAACACAGTGATGTGTCTACAGCTAAGAATGGCAAGGACCGCCAGCGACCACCAGATCCTGGGAGAGAGGGCTGAAGCACATTATTAACCTGAAGAAACTAAGCTTGTGGACTTTAGCTCTCCAGAGCTGTGAAGCAGTATCTTCCTGTTGTGTAAACCATCCAGATTGGGACACTTTAGTAAGGCAGGCCCATCAAATGAACACATCCACATTTGCCCACTCATGCAGTTGGGATTAAAACAAAAACCCAGTCGGAGTGAAAAGCACAGCATGGCCTCCTGACAGGGTATGGAGAGGGCAGGAATGGGGCTATGACTCTTTACTCCAAAAACAGCAGTGTTCTTTTCTGCAGAACTGCTTCCGCCTATCTCCAAGAGCCCTAGGCTTGTGGCTTGAATGAGTGCTGTCACATACACTCTTACATCTTCAGCTGACAGGGAACGGTATGTTGGTTTGTGAGCCAATTAGACCTAGCAAAGCGAAGAAGTTCCTCCTATGCCTGGAGGGAAGGGCTGCTGGCTTCAGTGTCTTTCTCCTCAAGAATAAAGCTGGTCTGTACTGGAAAGGAATGGGTGTGATATACAGAAGCAGGCTTTGTGAGAGAGAAGCTGGTCATGTTGAAAATTCTTGTTTTTCACCTTCCCAAAGCTCTGCACATAACTCTGTTCAGCTATAGCCCTGCCCCACCTTCAGTTCATTGAATTGTGTCTGTATATTTTTTTCTGATACCGGGAATCTAACTTAGGACCTTGTGTGTTTGTATTCTTGCAAGTCAAATCCATCTTATCTTAGCACTGGAAAATTAACTTGATTTTAAAATTCTTATACATCAGAAAGTATTGTGGGGTTGTTGAACAGGTACCTAAATTGATCTCATAGATTGAAGAAGGGTTTGACAGTGACATGCTTCATGGATTTAACTTTATTTCACTGAATGCTTTCTAAATTGCATAATGTTAGGCTTCAAAGATGCTATTGTATAGGTGTTCAAAGTATTAGTAAAGTTAAAGTTTTGTTTTTGCAAGTTGTTTCTATAAATGTCGTCCTATGTCTTTATAACAGCTTGTACTGACATTGAACTAGAAGGAATATTGAGTTACAATTTTAAATATCACTCATCTTTAGCTAGGAACTCGTTGAGCGGAGACAGACAGTATCTGGACATTTGTCAGTTCCTGTGAGAGTCTTAAAAAATTCATCTCTACACTCTTCCAGCACTCTCATTGTCCCTGCCACAAGCTTGTTCCTCTTCCAATTAGACCTGCTGCTGTCACACCATTAATCCTTTTAAGCCCCGTTCAGTCATCCACGCATCCATTCAGGTGTGCAGTGCTTCATCGCTTACAGTTCCTTTGTGTCCATTACTCAGAGTGGTGGTGCAAATGCTCCAGTTCAAGGAATACAGCTCCCACCTGGCGGAGTGCTCAGTGTGGACACAGTTCACGCTGCTCCTTCACTCACCAACAGTCCAGGTTCCACATGGTAGATGGGGTCCAAATTCTTCAGGTTGGCCTTCAAGGTGCTCCATGGACTTGTCAGAACTTTTATACCACCTAACCTTCTTTATTCCTTCTTCAGAGAAACAAAAGTAGTTCTGCTACAACCAGGACTTTCCGTGATTTGCCTGCCTGCCATACCTTTTTCAGTGATGTTCATCTTTGCAAATCTCTCCCAAAGCAGACCTCATGGTGTTTGTGAAATCTTTCCTATTTCATGAAATTCTGTAACAATTTTTAGAATTTTCTCCATTTTTAGATTGCCATATAATACCATATACTTTAAGGTAGAACATGATTTTTTTTTGTTTTTTGTCCCACAAAATGTACGTCAGCATGGGGTGATAAATATTTTTGATAAATCAATCAGTAATTATGGGTCAGTTATTGATCCTTCCATGCTTGAAAAGACTTTTTATGATCATAGAGTTTGGTTTTGACTAAAACACACAAGCCTTGGTGAGCTGCTTTGACCTTTCATCTCCTCTACTACCCTCTCATGTGGCTGATTCCTTTGAACTCAGAGTCATCAGAATATCCCTTTTCTGAAGCTGGAAATGCAACTCACTCAGAAGTTGATAACTAAGCCAGAATCATGGGAAGTAATCTGAAATACTCAAATAAATTGCCAAGATCTATGAGGACATTGGGAGTTAGAATACCAAAACCTCAAGAGAGCCATAACTTCTTGGAAAACTGCAGCTACTAGAAGCTCCTGTGTTGAGTCAGCTATGACACCAGGATTATTCTTATAATGCATAATTAAAGTTAAAGTTCTTATTTATTTATTTGTTTATTTATTTATTTGGTACAAGGTCTTGCTACACAGCTCTCTCTTATAGTGATCCTCCTGTCTCAGCCTCCCCAGAGCTGGGATTACAGGCATGTGCCACCATACCTGGGGTTCCAGGACTGGCTCATCATGCAGGACTGGGCATCAAACCTGGGTCCTTGTGCTTGCCTGGCAGGTGCTTAGACTGTTGAACTATCTATTTCCCCAGCCAAATGATAGAGTTCTTGGTGGGCTATAAAAGGAAAAAATGAATGTGTAATTCCATATCAACCTTGGAAAGTCAATAAAAGGGCCTAATGGTGTATTCTTTTTTCTTGATCCATTGATATCCATGTAGTCAGCTCACCTCTGTTCCATGCTAGGTATGGTGCTGAATCCAAAGGATTTAGAATAGCAGTAATCTCAGACAACCTATGGTTTGCACTCTTCCTAGAGAGGCAAGTGCTCAAGCAGCAACCACTGTCATAGTGAAGGATTCTGGGAGCTCATTTCCTTTTTCCTATGGCCAATAATTGTAGCTCCAGATATGCTGTTGCTAAAACCATAAATCAAGGGTTTTCCTTGACATCTGATGCAATAGATTTTGACTATGTCCACCAGTATCTAATTTGCTTTTCTTAGACTTAATGGAGAACAGTGATAGTTGTCCATCCCCTCCATGTTAAGTACTGTATAACAAAGAGACTTGCTCTTGCCGGTGAGCTGTGAGCAGATGTGATGGACATTACTAGCATGTGGAAGCAGGCAATTATTTATATTGTCTTAACCTTTATTCAGGGCCAGTCACATTCTAAATGGTGGAGTCTCCATCAATTCTCTGAAAACAGAGCAAAAAGTGGAAGTATCCTAAGTTAGAGTCAGCATTATGAAACACCATTAATCTTCTTGAACCCCATTCAGTCATCTACCCATCCATTCATTTTCTCAGTGAATGGTTTATAGTTCTGTTATGCAGCACACCAGTCTTACATGTATAATATGCCCTTCTGTCCTTCAGTATCTTCTAGTCCTGTAGTGGTTCCTGTTGATTCCACTTTAAGGCATATCCTGGTTTTGTCTCCTTCTTACCATTGTTGTTAGTGTCCTGGATCATAAGTTCTCCTTTGTCTGGACTACAGAAATAGCCCCTCATTGGTCTTCTTTTAACTTTTTGTCATTTAAATTATTTTATGAACACAGAAGCAAGAGTGATAATTTTATTTATTTATTTATTTATTTATTTATTTGGCCAGCTCAGACCACCCTTGGGGCAGGGGTGGCATGGCATATGGTGCCTGAGATTGAATTGTAGTCACTGTGCACTTGCCTGAGCTTGCCTAAGCAGGTGCTTTAGACTGCTGAACTATCTCACAAGCCCCTAGAGTGACCATTTTAAAACTGAGCTCAAATCCAATCATGTTAATTCTCCATTCTAAAGCCTTGCCATGGCTTCATATTAAACCTAGAAATAAATTAGAACTCTCACTCCATATGCAGCATCCCATAGGTCTACTCCCATATGCCCATTGTAACTTCTCTTCTTGTATCAGGGCACTTTAGAAAGACCCATGTTCACATCATTCTCCAAAATTTCAAGGTATCTTTTCAGCCAGCAATGCTGTCTTTGATCTTCATTTGCCTTGTCTTTGACAACAGAACACCATCACATTATAACTTTCTACATAGATTCAACACCAGATGATTTTTTTTCTTGCTTATGTTGTCCATCTGTCCCTATGAAGATGTCAGCCCTTTCAAAACAGAGGCTTTGGATCTCTTGTTGGTTATTGTATTTCTATAGAATATGAAGAAATCTTTAGTCAAAATATGTAGACTGCCTCAGTGGATGAGTGAGTCAGTATATGAGTGAATGTGTCTAACAAGAATGATAGAAAGTGCTGGATGAAAAGAAAGATTCCAGAAAAGGGACCAACAGGGTACCAGGAACCTCAAGACTTATGGAGGACACTGATGTCCACATTGACCTCTGTGGAGGTCTTTCATAATGCTCTGGTGAGCTGACCTACTAAAATTATAAATGAAGCACTGTATTAGTATCTTCATTACCAGACACAATACCCAATACAATTTCAGAAACAGGCTTATTTTGGCTTTCTGTTTTGGGGCATTCAGTTTATGCTTTACTGGCTCCAAGGCAAAATCAAAATGTCAGAAAGCTCCTGGCAAAGCAAAGATGCTTAGTACACAGTGGCTTAGAAACAGAGCAGACAAACGGTGCCATTTAAAAAAAGGACAAGACCTCAAGGCCCCGCCTTCATAAGCCACCCAGCCACTCTTAGACGTGTACTCCACCAATCCAAGGAGTGAATCACAAAACCAATGAAACTGACACCCACCCTAACTACCACATCCCACCCCTTATCAACTTGATACCAAAACACTTTTCCTGAAATCATACTTGATCTCCAAATAAAGATAACAGCAAATTTATAATTCTATCCAACATAATATAACTATCTGTAGTGCAATTAGAAATACAAGTTCTCCAAAGTCTCAACTGGTCTAATGTTTTTCAAAACTCCAAGCTCAAGTTACTTCTGAGATATGAAACAAATTTGTAGCTGTGAATCTCTATAAAATATTTATTTATTTATTCATTTATTTATTGTATTGTATTTTAGTATAGGGTCTACAGGGTCTGCAAGGTCTCATTATGTAGATCAGACTCGTAGTGATCCACCTGTGTTCAGCCTCTCAAGAGCTGGTATTAGGTGCACCACCCAGTCTCAATAGCCATCTCAGAGCATCCTGGGGGCAGGGCTGTCATGGTATAAATTTTTTTTTAAAGCTAAGTGTTGGCACATGCCTGCAATCCCAATACTTGGTAGGCTGAGGTAGGAGAGTTGCTGTGAGTTAGACTCCAGGCTGGGCTACATAGTGGGTTCAAGGAGGCCAGTCTAAACTACATAACAAGACCCTGTCTAAATAAAAAGAGCAAAAGAAAAAGTCAAATTTTTAAAAATATTACATAATCTTAAGGTACAATCGTATAGGATAAACTTTTCCCTTCCAAAATTGAGGTGGAATATGAGATAGAAAAGAACTGGAAGAAATCAAGACCAAAACCCAGCAGGGCAAATATTATGTCTTATACCTTCATATCTGACATGGTAAAATGTGAGTCCCAGTGGGCTTGGACTACCCCATCCATATGATCTTGTCAGTTGCCTCTCTCTTAGGCTAAATCCGTACATAGCTTTCATCTTTTCTTGGCAGATAGTCCAGAATCCTGGTATCTCCAGCCTCCTGGTGTCTCCACTGCACCTGTGCTCCCTCAGCCTCAGGCACTGTTCTCTCAGGGGCACACTTCTGGCTTCCAGGGCCTTTATTCGAATTCTTGGTAGAGGCTTCTAGAATCTTCAACTGTTTCATTCTGTGTGCAAATAAAACCAGAATTTCATGAATGATGTCAAGGTTTGCTCTTAGAGGAAGCAGTATCCAGGCCTCTTTAGACCATGGTTACAGTGCTGTCTAAGTACTTACATGGTGTAAATTTCCTAGTAGGCCCTTTTTAATCAGGGACTAGAATTTCCTAGTGGTTCCTTGTTATCCAGGAACCCCAAACACTATTCTTAAATACAAAGTTTACACTTCTGCACCAATGAGCCCATAATGGGTATGGTTCTATTGGTTCCTGCTATGCTCTCAGGCAATCTTTCCTCTTATCCCTGTGAAAGTTACTTAGTTTTCTTAATAGCTTCCATCTCTTCTACCACCATTTCCCTTTTGGCCTCAACTTTATGCATATTTATTGATGGATCAAATTAATTTTTTGTCAGATTTTTCTCTTATGTCTTTTACCTTATGAGCTACCAATACCCATGTTATATCCTAAATACTGGCCTGTCTAAAAATTTCTTCCATAAGATTAAACAATTCACAGCCCTTAATCTCAGTCTTCTGCAAAGTCACATGACATAGGCAAAATATGTGCAAATACTCTGTCACAGTGAATGTACAAGTCCCCTTGTCCAACTGCCAGTGGAATCTTTGTTCCTAACTGAGATATCCCAAGGCTGGCTTTGCTGTCTATGCTCATATCAGCATCTTGGGCTTCCTGGTTGGCAGACAAACCAACCAAGCTATATAAGCATTTTATGCCTTCTTTAGATCTCATGTCCAGACCATTAAAAACTCCTTTCACAAACCCATTTCAAAGGCCTCTAAATCACATAGTCATGTAAGCCACAACAACCACTCCACTTCTCTGATACTAACTTTCTGTGTTAGTCCTCTTTGTCATCACTCACCCAAGACTCACAACTTAAATAAGGATAGGTTTAATATGGCTCATGGTTTGGAGGAATTCATCCCACATCTGATTGGCTCTAAAGCAGAAAGAATGAAGTAGAAGGTTTTGGCAGAGCAAAGATGCTTAGTTCATGGAAGCCAGGAAGCAGAACAGAAGAATAGTTCTAGAGGAAAAAAATGGCAAGAAATCAGACATAGACTTGAAGGCAGCACCTTTATGAACTAATCAGGCACACCAATTCCCAGGGCAGATCCCGAAGTTAAAGAAGTTGGCTCTGTCCTAACCACCATAAGGAGATAAGCAAAGTCTCTCCTTATTGCCTTAAACTATTGTAGAAATGTGGTCCTATTTCACTCCTCACCATGCAGAGCAAAGAAAGAATTTGGAGAATTATACCAGAGTTCTCCCGCTGGTAGGAATCCTCCTGGACATCATTCAAGGTAGCCTAAAATAACAATTCAACTTAACATTTACTCTGTTCTGAATGCTTATAACAGCAGAAGCAATGGGAGGCTATTTACAAAGTATCTCCATCAAGTATACCTGTTGCATTGATTACATAATTAATAACTATTGCAGTGTTGGTTTTCTCTTCTATTTGACTAAGCAAGTAAATAATACCCAACACAAAAGTGGGTCAAAATTAAGAACTCATTTACCTTTATGAAGGGGGGATATACCCAGATTTGCTAGACAGAGTGAACGATATTTTGCATTTTTTCTTTATACATGATTCTGTGGGAAGTAAAAACCCTGCATGGGGGCCAGCCAGATAGCTCAGTGGATTAAAGTGCCTGCTTAGGCATTCGATCCCCAGCGTGCTGTGCTGGCCCCAGGCCAGGGGCACTCTGAAACAGGGATTGAGACTGGATGTGGTGTCATGTGACTGTAATCCCAGCATTAGGGAGGCTGAAAACAGGAGGATCACTATGAGACTGATCTTCATAGTGAGACCCTGTAAACCTTGTACTAAATACATTAAAAAAAAAAAAACCCTGCATGGAGGAAAAGACAATTACTGAACACTGTGAACTATCAAGCAATACAGACTGAAGATCCTTTTGGCTAAATGAAAATGCTAGTTTATTTCTTCCAACTCAAATAATATCACTTCCTTTCTTCTTTAAAACAAAACCATGTCTTCTAATTTTAGCTTAATTTTCCATGAAGTTTGGACTTAATGTCATTAATGAGGGTAAAGTACTTAAAGAAGAATGTCTCGGGAAGACTGGCTCTTTGACCCTTCCATTCTCTATGACTGGGTGATGCATCTTATGGGCTGAATGGAGATATTATACTGTGAGACATAGAACTGATGCAGTTGTGAAATTCACATTTGAGTAAGCTTAGTTACTTTCAGAATTTCAAAATTGATCACTTGCTACCTGGATGCAAATCATAGAAAAATTTATTGAGGCCCAAGATTGTTGGCATTTGTGTAGAAAGCTGTGTGAACTGAGGTCTCAAAAGGATTCGAATGGATCCTAAAGGAATTCTAGGAAGTAGGATAAGATCCAGATCAATTGGTAAAATCTTATAAAATTTCAGCTCCAGAAGAAAACCCATGCAAGAGGCTTTCTCTGCAAGGCAAATCATTCGTGCTCTGATGTCTGTACTCTCTCCCCGACTCCTAGCCACGAAATTTGCTTTATGAGTCAAAGATAGATTATTTCAAGTGAATGGATCAGGGTGTTGGCTCCCATGTTGTGTACAGGGCTCTGGCCATGGACAGTTTTCTGGGCAGGTAGTACAGCTTCTTGTTTTCTTTTGTTTTGCTTTTTGGTTTGATTTTCAATGGAAACTTAAACTGGAATGGCTGCTGCATACCACTAATATTTTAGGCAAACTGTCAAATGTTTTATTCACAAAGAAAAATTGGCAAAAGCCAAAAGCCTGCTGCTTTTGCTTTGGTTGTGTGTGTAATTTTTTGGCATGGCTTCCTAAGTTGTCCTGCCTGATCTTTTGTCTTAAATCTTTATAGTCATGAAAATCTCAAGATTTTGTATTTGGTGAATGAACAGATCCTTCTAGCGATAAGTACTTCTAAAGAAATTCCAGGAAGTAGGATAAGATCCAGATCAATTGGTAAAATCTTATAAAATTTCAACTCCAGAAGAAAACCCATGCAAGAGGCTTTCTCTGCAAGGCAAATCATTCGTGCTCTGACTTCTGTACTCTCTCCCCCACTCCTAGCCACGAAACTTGCTTTATGAGTCAAAGATAGATTATGTCAAGTGAAAGATTCCCACAAATCCTTAAAATGGTCAAAGGATTTCAAATAAACAAACTGAGACAGACTACTGGCGAACAGTTAAAAGGAAATAGAACATCCCTTCACTCAAAATATCCTGTAGTATCTCCACACACAGCTTCATGACACATGACAGGTAGAAGATGACATTTCTTATAGCTAGTCGAAAATAAAATCTATGTTGAGTGTGAATTGCTGTTGGAAAAGAACAAAAGAAGGATAACAATACTGAATCTATATTTCAGGTCACTCAACCTAGGATGCTTCCCGTAAGTGTTGGCTGGGGAATAACGGAACAGGTGAGTCTCAGGGCAATCGATTATTATTATAAATGTTAAATAAGGGCAATTTCCAATAGGGGGATAACCAATTTGACTGGCACTTTGTGAACCACCACTCGATACATTTTGTCACTTGTTATACAGTACCTCCTGTTTGGGGTCTTGCAACGCAGGAGGCTTCTATTGTGGAGCTTTTCTATTATTTATTGCATAGATTGTAAATAAATGTTTCTGCTTGGAAGAAAGATTTCAACTAATATGAATTAAAATGGAACTCGTATTACACTCAACTAGCAATGTTGTCACTAAAGTACTATATTAAAATGCTTCCTCAAAGGTTCACTGTCTTAAAACAGAAACTGCCCAGGGTGGATCATTCTGCAGTCATTAACATATACCTCTCTTTGGTTTATGCACTTTTAACTTTGTGTTTCTGTATTTTCCCCTTAACTGTCCAACACACACACACACACACACACTCACGGGGGAGGGGGAGAGAGAGAGAGAGAGAGAGAGAGAGAGAGAGAGAGAGAGAGTCACAAATACTCAGAGTAACTTTGTTTTTAGTTCTTTCTATGTTTTTAGCAGTTGCCCCCACAGAAACAGTCTCCCTCTGAGCTGGTGCCTGTCACCCCTTCCCCTCACATGCCTGGTAATTAAATTCTGACTGATTTATTGACTGACAGCCAACAAATCCCAACCAGGTTCTTACGATATACGTACTTCTGCCTAAAGTCACTCAACCAACAGCCAAGTCAACAAGAGGAGGGAAGAGAAAGGGAGGGAGGAGAAGGGCAAGCAGTATGAGGTAATCACAGAAACCAAGCTAGTTGGCAAAAGGAAACCTGCCATAAGACAGAGACTGAGAGATGAAATGACAGAGGGAAGAAGGAAGAAAAGGACCACAGGAAGGAAGTTACGGAGGAAGGGAAGGAGGCACAAAGGAAAAACTCAGGGCAACATCTCTTTTAAAGCCAGAGTTGTGGGCTGGCAGGAAGCTGGTAAACACCATTCCTTTAGCATTTGGATTCATTGGAAGCGCCTCACGTACCAAAGTGCTCTGAAGGGGAACACGAGATGTGCTTGCAGCTAATATTACAGTTGAGTTCCAATTTTACCTAAGGGAAAGCAGCTTTATTAAAAGTCATGACTGAAATTGCATGACAGGTGCCAATATTCTGCTCCCTGACAGATGTGTCAGCTTGCGAATGCCATTTCCTGTCACCGTCCCTGGATGGAGCTCCCCGCATCATCATTTGTCTCTCTTCCAGCGAGATCACACATGCCCGTCGTTTGCCTCCGAGCTGCACCGCACTGCTTGATATGTGGAATCCTCACAATGAGACTTATTAAAAGACAGTCCATTATTTTTATTTAGAGCATTTCCAAAACAAGCAGACCACGCACAGAGGTAATTTAAAAATCGTGTGGCAGGTCATCTCCAGGCCAGCATGGTTCAGTTTGAAATGCATAGAAGTGTAGCATCTCTGCCTCTCCCCGCATGCTCCAGTTCGCTAGGGGTGTGATTTGAGTGACATTTAACCCTTGACTAATAGTCCTGACAGTCCAAAGCACTAGTTTGATATAAAGCACAGGAGCTTTTCCACATGAAGTATGAACCCTGATCCTTTTCTCCCTAAATCTTTTTCCCCTTCCTTCTTTTTATTTATTTATTTATTCATTCATTCATTTATTTTGTATTTCCTTGCATCCCTCTTCTGTTTCTTTACAGGTGGGCTCGCTCTCATTGCAGCAACAGATATAAAATACTCCTGATTGGCTATATTTATGGGCCCTTGTTGTCCTCCTGTTGGTTTCAAACACAAAGAAAAATGGTCTCTTTCGACTGTGCCTGGTCTAGCAGCAGGTGAGGCTGCGGCAGCTCCTCTCTGGCCTCTGCTGGAAAACGATTACTGATGAATGTATTCCACTGTGGAAACCTAGGAGGAGAGCTCTGGCCTAAAGGACACTAGGGCAGCTGTGACATGTGATGACATCTGCAAATGAGAACTGAGGTGGGGAAAGGCAGAAGGGGGACAGCAAAGAGACCTGACTGCCACTACCCCTCCCAACAATAAGCACAGACTGGGATTGTCACTACTCCTGCAAGCTTCTGTGGTTCTCAGCCTCCTCTCTGTTTCATGTGGTGGGCCTGACTCCAACAGAAATCACTGGCCATCCTCCTGGGCCCCACAGGTGTGGGCTAACTTGCCCACACCAAAGTCGGTGTTGGGCACATCGGCCCAGGCAGGGGGCTAGGATCCAGAGAGGGAGAACCCTGGAGCAACAGGAAGATTTCAGGTCAGCATGGAGGTCTAGCACATACAGCACTCTACTGGAACCAGCAGAGTGATTGGGGATGACTTTGTGGTCTGTGATGTCACTCTTCCTGATTCTCCAGAGTACTAGGTGTCTTCCTCCCATGAGAATCCAGCATGTCACAAAGCAGTCAACAAAATTATAATGAAATAAGAAACAAAAGACCTCCAGCATTCAGCCATAACTCTGAAATAAAGATGGGCTCCCAGGAAAGGACTTCTTTTGGAACTGGGCAACAAGGTGGACAGATTGATCTCCTCCCCTGGAGGCAGGGGTGGCTGTAAGCACTGGACTGAAGAAATGTCTGAGAAAATTCACTTTCATTTCCACACATCA
>NDGM011155475.1:0-21702 GCA_002564305.1 Octomys mimax | reverse complement strand
TATATATATATATCACAGTTGATGGTGGTAATGGTTATGGTTTTCCCTACACCCTCTCCCAACTTCTCTTAGTTAATTTTATTTACAGAACATTTAAAGGGTGAAAGGTAAAGGACAAAAGAATTCTGTGAGGAAAATGCAGACATTGGCTCTTCCCTGCAGATGTCTGGTTTGATTCAGGTGCTCTATGTTACTAAAACATGTCATTTGATTTTAAAACAGAAGAAATCTGACAGAGCATTCATGGGAATTCAGTCAGTGTAGAGCCAGAGAGAATTAGGTAAATTTCCATCTGAACACAGAGAATAAATGATAAACATTAGGGTCTTTGCCCTTTCGCTTTTCTTGCAGCAATTTTGTGGCATTCTTCTTATTAACAGTCATTCTGTTTATATGGTCTTTAGAACTGACAAAATAGAGCCAGTACCATGCCATTTGTGAGGAATAAAGGGGTGTGAGCCTGGCTTGGCTCCTGATTCCAGTCTAAAGGTCTAAAGGCACGTCGAAAGGCAGCCACAAAAAATGACATTCCAATCTGTAATGTGTTTCAGGGGTGTTAGATATCAGGCAAATGTGGGTTTCCATAGAAATCTCAAATTTACTGTGAAGCATCAGACATGTCTAATGTTTTATACTGAATGTATTATATAGATAGATGGACATGATACAATAAGAATATTCATTCTCTTGCACTACAAGTAACTTAAAATTTGTAGTATTATGGTTGTGATCTTGGAAGCCTTAACTTGGCAGAACAAGGTGCGGTGTTCTACTTGTACAGTATTAATGACGACAATTTTTGTTCAATTGCCTCTGTGATTGTGATATTTGAAGGTCATTAGTTATCAAAGATGTATTAAAATACAAAGTAGTGGTAATTTAGTGCTTTCCTGAAGAAACAGAATATATAGATTTAAACTATATTTCATTGATTCTAAGATGCTATTTAATATTTTATCAGAAGGAAAAGATATAATGAGAGTATGCTACAAGCAGTTATCTATTTTATTGTAGAGCGAGCTATATTTTTTAAAAGGTGAGTTTTGCATAGATAACGATCTAAAATGTAATTTAGTTTTCAAGTTAAATTATAATTTTAGATAACTATTCTACCTATGTAACTTTATCAGAAATCTTACTATTCTGGTATATTATCAATTTGCTGTATATATGGCATTTAATTGTGCATTGCTGTTTTTCTTATTGAATTTTAATTTTTTTAACTTAGTACTTTACATTGGCAGAATAGGCTATACATGTGAGTGTCTTAATTACTGAATATGTTACTTGGATTTTTGTGATTTTAACCCAGTACTTGATACATAAACACTGCAGCATCCAAATTAAAAAAAAAACAAAAACAAAGACAAAGGTTACCTTAACTAATCTTTACCAAAATTTAAAGAACATTTTTTGGTACAGGCCATATGATATGATAACTCATTCTGTTATCAAAAGATACAGCCATCTTGTGAATTTTTTAAAGGTCATTACTAAAGCCTACAGTTTATATTATTCTTTGAAGTACTCTTACTAAACAAATTTGATTAGCAAATTATATTTCATATTCAGTCTCATAACCTTTAAAATACATTAGAATTATATTATAAATATATGCCATGTCCCTGGTTCTCCTTACGCATATCTCATTAAACCATGTAATGCTTTTTTGATGCTATTTGTACTAATACCTTTTATCCCATTAATTCTATGTAGAAATCATTCTTAAGGACAAATCAAGTTTACTAGATGGAATGAATTTCACATAGCCTTTTCTTATATTTTGCTATTGTTCTCAAAAGAGAGCACAATGGATTTTGGATGTAAGATAGATAAATTAATCTTAGTCTTGAGAATCAAAGAAATAAGGGAGAACTTAAGTCTTGTTACCCAACAGTGGACCATTTCAATCCTTGGATTCAGTGTGTATTTAGGCTAAAGCAGACATCTGTGATCTTCATTTGCACTGTGCTGCCATTTCTTTCCTTGTTATTTTACGTTTTTATTTCAGGGTCTACAGGGTCTCACTACAGTGATCCTCCTGTTTTCAGCCTCACAAGTCATGGGATTACAGGCATGCACCACCAGGCACAGTCCCAATGTCCTTCTCAGCACACCCCGGGGGCTGGGCCAGCATGGTATGCTGGGGCATGATTTCTTAAATCCTAGAAGCTTAGCATTCTTTGTTCTGCAGCAAAAGGCTTTAAAATATGACAGGATAAGAATAATAAATTTAAAGCAAAATCCTCATTATTGATATCCAATACATTAAGGGAAACTTGGTGTTGGTTTTATTTTATCTATCAAATAGCCAGCATATTTTACAATAGAGAAAAGTTTTAAAATTCAATCAATATTTGGAAAATCATTTGTGTAAAAATTTTATTTTTCTATAGTGTGAAGGTGTTTTCCAAAATTGAAGTGTTGGGATCTTGATGCACAGTACTACAAGGTGAGGTCTTTTAGGGAGTATGTAAATCATACAGGTTCTTCTTTAACAAATGGTTTTATGTGCTTAAAAGGGCTTTGGACAGTGTATCATCCCTGCCATCTTCCCACATGTGCGGATTCAGCTAAAAAGCCTCTACTAAATGCCAGTACATTGATCCTGAACTTCCCCACTTCTTGAACATGGAAAGAAATAAGATGTGTTTTTTAATTTCACCAGGATATATCAGCATAACATGGATCTACATATATATATGAAAATATGTAATAGGTAATACATATATTGAATATTAAGAAAATTAGTCAGGTACAAATAAAATATGCTTATCGTAGGGTTTTTTGATTTGCTTTGTTTTTAATTTTGTATTTGTCTTTCTTTTCCATTTCCTGAAACCCTCAATTAAGAATAAAATCAAAGGGTCCAAAAAAGGCATTTTGGGGGTTTCACATTTAAAAGCTGTTGAGCCCAGGACCAAGCTGAAGATTGGCAGCATCTTGTTCTAGAAGCCCCCAGTATAGGATGTTTATGACCTTCTAACTTTTTTGAGAATGGTCCATTTTATCTAATATTCACTTAGAACATTTTGTCTTAACTTCAGTTCTCTCATGCTTTATGAAGATGTCATGTCCTTAAAATTTAACAGATGGGTCACAGGCCTTTCTCAGAATAAATTAAGTGCTGGATTTTCACTCTGCTTTTACAAATCAGGTCTCACTTTCATCTGTTCTATGTATCATGTTCTTCACATATGAGTAGGAAAGGAAGTCCAACTTTTAAAAATGGGAGTTAGGAAACGCATGCATAAATTTGTTCATAGGTTGTATTGAGAATTAGTGTTCCTCATCTCCATTGATGATGTGGTCTTCTGTGAGAATCTAAGTGAAAGTGTAGGCTACAAGTTGCATAGAATTTCAGAGTTATATTAAGAATTTTATTTCAGTATTCATAAACAGGTGTTTTATAAGGGTGAGACAATAATGTTTTTAGAAATCCAAATGAGATCATCTCACCATTGGCTGTAGTGTTGAAAGTGATAAAAAGATTTGAACTTTCTAGCATGAGAAAATGAAAGCCACTCTTTTAAGAAATATTTTTTCTCTTTATAAAGAGAAATTTTAATTGTGGTTTATAAAAGCTTTCAGGAGAATACACTTGAATGCGTTGCCTTTGATGTTGTGTTGCTGGCTGTCCCCCAACTGACACTTATAAAATCTCCTAAGTTTCGAAGTATCATACTGACTCCAGGAACCTACATATGATAAGATGAGGAATATCCTGCAAATGATATATAATTGTTTATTTTTGCCTTGTGTATGTACACAAAATTTATTGCATCAAATCATTCTTCTGGTTTAGTTCTATAGTAATGTAAGGTCACTTATAATTTTGGAGTTTTCTGTTTCATTAAAGTCTTACTAATAATGAGCATTATCCTTTTCATATTCTTTGTCACTTTTTAGTAAAAGTGCATTACATTAGTTTAATTTTTTTGTGCTCATGAAATATTTTGACAAAAACATAATATTGTGGAGTATTGAGGAAATGAATTAAAAATTTTATCACTTTCAATGCAATCATTCCTTTTATCTTCTTGATTTAAGAAATTTCTTCTGACTGACTTTTCATTGCCTACTTAACAATGTTTTCATAGTAGATTTTCTTCTTTAACTTCAAAACTCTAAAAGGGTGTTCAAATCTCTATGCTTCAGTGTTTTAAATAGTTTGTTCTACTTTGGGCCAGAGTTAAGAAGGTTCACAGAATTGTCTTTGTGTTTTGAAGAAACAATTGAAGACTATAAACCTACCATAAGAAGTTACAAGTATTTTGTGCTTTTCCCTGACATTTTGTTACACAAATTTGATGTCTTTATTTCTCTGTACAATATTTTTACCAATTACACCTTTCCCACTTCAAGATCTGACTCCGTAGAGCTACTTAGGACTGCTTGTCCGGATCAAACATAAATCAGGTGTAGAAATGAGTTTAGAACATTAGGAACAGTTAAGTTTATTGTTTTCCAGGAAGCACAGAAGAGAAATTAGTTTTTCTTTATATCTGAGCAAGTTGAACATTTCTTTTTTGAAATAAATTGAGTTCAATAAATTGATAGGTTGTATTTGAAAACTCTGAAATATGAAAAGGTCATTAACTAAGAAGAAAATCTCTCATAAAATAGTTTTCAAAAACCCCTGCATGTTATACTTATGACAAAATATCAAGAAGTTAAGGCATTAATTTCTGTAATAATGATATTACTATTTTAGGATTTCAACTGTTCAAAGTTATTTAAATCTCTAGATATTCATTTATATTTTACTTGGGAGTATGCCTAATGGACTACATACTTAGCTACAAGGCCATATAATTGGGGATTTGTTTACAAGAAGGCATGGAACCGACTTCAAATACTCACAGGAGATACTAAACATTCTCCTGTATCTTTGCATAATACAGCTGATCACTTTAGAATTAAAAATAATATTTTTTTAAAATTGGGGGTAATAATGTGAGTGTGTGTGAATTAAAATTTAGTCCTATGGGGAATTCTATAAGGGCTAGGAAAGTATAGCCCAAAGTAGCAAACCTTTTAGAGCTTTTACTGATAATGAATGACTGGCTGTGGCATGTTATTATAGATTTTTCACCACTGGTATAGTCTCAAGATATGGATATATTAATGAAGATTAGATCTTATGTGAGGATTTCAGTACTTTACCTTATCACATACAGTAACTAATTCTAATAACTAATTATTTAAAAAGAACTACCTCATCAACTTTTTTTTTAAATTGACATTTGTACTTAGTTATAAATCTCAAAATACACAATATATGATTATCAAATCAAGGTAATTATATTTCTATATCCTCAAGTGTTATTATTTCTGTCTCTGGAACCTTCAAACTCTTAATGCATACTTTGAAATCATAAGTAATTGTTTATACTACAAGTAGCTTACTGAGCCATATAACCCTCCAAGCACTCCTCTGCAATTATGTTTTGACGCCCATTATTCACCCACTCTGTTACATCTGTCTTAGTTACTTTTCTCATTTCTGAGACAAAATGCTAGACACCTAACATTAATGGAGCCATTATATGGCTCACAGTGTATAGAGATTTCCATCATCGTTTGATAGCTCCAAGGCAGGGTGGCATGGCAGCAGGACATCATACAAGACAAACAGTTTATGGCAGGCAGGAGGCAGCGAGGTAGCAAACAGCAAGCTATAAGCAACCATCTTTCTGTGTACTATGTCCAGTCCAGACTGTCTGCCCCTAGCTCTCACTTCCAGGTTGGGCCTTCCCATTGCCTACTCCAAGAACTATAGCAAACCAATCAGAGGACTTGCTTAGTAGCCACACACCCTTGATCCCCAACAGCACACACTCTAGATCCTGCCACCCCTGAAAAGCCCCACTTAGGGGCTCTTAATGCTTTAGGGTCAGGGGCATCTAGACACAAGCCATCACAACATCTCTCTTTTCCCTTCCTAACCCTCTGACGGCCTCTATTCTATTCTCTACTTCTGTGTGATCAGAATTTTTAGTTTGCACAAATGGATAAAAACCTTGCAGTATATGCCTTACTGTGTCTGGCTTGTTTCTCTTCATAGCAATCCTGCAGATTGTCCATGTTTCTACAAATAACAGGATTTCATCCTGTTTGATGGCTGAATAATAGCCCATTTTATATAGGACATCTACTTTGCATTTGTTCATCAATTATGTCTTTGTTGATTGCATATTTCTGCTGCTGTGGATAGTGCTACTGTTAGTGGGGCCTTCATGTGTCTCATTGGTATAAGGACTTCATTTTCTTTGCTTCTATAAATAGTACTTAGATTGCTGAGTCATATCGGAGTTGTATTTTCATTTTTTGAAGAATTTTCAGGGCGAGGGAGATGGCTCAGTGGAATAAGTGCTTCCCTGGCAAGCGCAAGGGCCTGAGTTCAATCCCTGGTTCCCCCCCCCCCACCCCCCAAAAATTTTTTAACTGTTTATCACAATACTTTTTTTTAATTTATTTTTTTGGGACCAGGGATTGAATTCAGGCCCTTGCATTTGCCAGGGAAGTACTTTTTCACTGAGCCATCCCCTGGCCCCACAATACCTATATTAATGCACATTCCCACCAACAATGTATAAGAGTTTGACTTTCTCAGCATTGTTGCAACATTTGCTATCTTTTGTATTTTTTGTAAAAGGTATTTTAATTGGGGTGCAGCATTCCACAATATGATATCAATTTGTGTTTTTCTTATGATTAGTGACTTTGAGCTAGCACCTTCCCTCTCCCATCCTTTGTTCCTCTCCCTTTCCATCCTCCTTTTCTTTTTTCCTTCCTTCTTTTCCACCTCATGTTCTTTCTCTTCCTGACCTCCTCCTTCTCTGCCTCTTCCTTTTCCTTTTCCTCTCCCTCTCCTACTCTGTCTCTCTCTGTCTGTCTGTCTGTCTGTCTGTCTGTCTGTCTGTCTCTCTCTCTTTCTCTCTCTGTTTCTCTCCCCCCTTTTCTCTCTCCACACAACACTGTCCCCTTTAATTTTTTTTTTTAAACAGGTCTCAAGTACTTACTCAAGAAGTGTTTTTTTCATATACTTGCCAGCTATTTATAATAGCATTTTTGGAAAAGTGTCTGCTTATATTATTTGCTCATTTTTAAATAGAATTTTTAGCTACTGAGATTTTTAGTTACTAACATATTCTGGTTATAGTTCTTTCATCAAATGAATGATTAGTTTGCAAATATTTTCTGCCATTCTATAAATTATATGTTGATTTTGCTGATTGTTTATATTGTAGTGCAAAAACTGCTTAGCTTCATATTTTCTTGTTGGCCTAGTTTCTTTTTTAAAAAATTGTGTGTTTTTGAAGTCTTATACAAAATCTTGGTCCATCCTAACGTTTTTTAATGTTTTCTCTCTATTTTCTTCTTGTAGTTTCAAAGCTTTAAGTTTCATATCTGGACCCTGGTTCCATTTTGAATTGATTTTATATACAGTGGGAAGTAGAAACCTATTAACTCTAACTGTCTGTCTGTCTGTCTGTCTTCCATCTACCTATCTCCAGTTTTCTTTTTCTTTCTTTCTTTCTTTTTTTTTGGAAGAACCAGGGATTGAGCTCAGGCCCTTGTGCTTGTCAGAGAAGCGCTTATCCCACTGAGCCATCTCCCTGGCCCCTCCATCTCCAGTTTTGTAAGATGATGATACTGTCCTTTTGCTACTGTATGTTCCATTACCTTTATGAAAAATCAGTTGCTGTAAACACATAAATATACTTCTGGAAATTTTATTCTGTTTCATTATTCTACCTGTTTGTTTTTATACCATTACCATGAGTTTAGCTTACTATATATTTTTAACATACTGTATATTCTAGTACAGTACAAAGTCCTTGTGACATGGAGTCTTTGTAAATTGTTTGGAAGGCAGCTATTGTGGCACATCTGGATTTAAGCTTTGTATTTGCTCAAGAATGCTTTGGCTATTCTGGATCTAATTTTGTGATATTTTCCCTAATTCAATGAAGGATGCCATTGGAATTTTGAGATTGAATGTAGTATGGATCACTGCAGGTGACATGTACGTTTTAATGATATTGATTCTTCCAATCCACAAATATATAATATCTTTTTTACAGTTTCTGTAAGTACTTTTGTAAGTAGCTTTTTTTCCCCCCCAAATTGCAATGCAGAGTTCTTAAACTTCCTTGGTCAAGTTTATGACTATGTATTCTTTTTGGTGGATATCATTAATGGATTTTTTTTTTTTGTATGTTTTTCAGTCAGTTAATTACTATTGTAGAAGAATGATATTTTTTGGTATGCTGACTTAGCATCTTATTAACTTAATTGGATTATTATTTCCAACAGTGTTTTTTTGTTGTTTGTTTGCTGTTTCTTGGTGGATACTTTAGCATGCTTACATGTAATACCATGTTACCTATAAGCAAGGATGTTTTGAATTCCTCTTTGCCGATATTTATGCCCTGCATTTGTTTCTCTGGACTAATTCTCTGGCTATAATTTCAGTACTGTGTTAAACAGGATCAGGAAGAGTGAACACCCTTGCTTTGTTCCAGATCATGGGAGAAAGATCTGGAATAACTTTCAGCTTTTTTATTTGTAACATGATGTGAACTTTCGGTTGTCCTACAAAGCATTTATTTTGTTGTAATATAATCCCTTTTTATGTAAATTGTTGAGAGTTTTTATAATGAAATGATGAATTTTGTCAAATGATTTTCTATATCTATGAGATGATTATAGAGATTTTTTCTTTAAGTCTATTAAAATACTATATTATGTGTTCTGATAGGTATATGTTGAACCATCCTTAGGATAAATCCAAATTAATCATCAGTATAGTCTTTTTGATGCGCTATTAGATTTGAGTTGCTGGTGTTTTGCTGAGGTTTTTGTGTTTGTATTCATCACAGATATGTGTCTACAGTTTTTATTTCATTGTTGTTACTGTGTCTTTTTATGTTTTGGTATCAGCATAATGTAGGTCTTATAAAAAGTTTGATGAAGTGTATAATTTTTGATGACATTTGAGAAGAATTAATATTAATTTCTCTGTAAATATTTTAAATAATTCAATAGTGAAGTCATCTGATTCTGGGCAAGATAAATGATGTTTCCACTTATTATTTCCTTCTTTCCTTTTTTTTAAAAAATTTTAGTACAGGGTCTACAGGGTCTCACTCCACAGCTCCAACTCATAGTGATCCTCCTGTTTTCAGCCTCCCAAGTGCTGGGATTACAGGCCCATGCCACCAAGCCCAGCCTCGATTGCTGTCTCAGCGGGGCCAGCACAGCACACTGGGAACAGGCCCAGCCGCTGCGCTCTGCCTAAGCAGGTGCTTTACTCCACTGAGCTGTCTGACTGGCCCTTAGTGATTGTTTCTTGTCGCATCTTTACTGTATACCTTTTTCTTCTGATTACTTCGGGGAATGTCCATGAGTTAAACACTTATTTGTTCATTTAATGGTCTCCAAATGACCCAAAGGAAATATTCATTCTATTTTGTTGTTGTTGGTATATTTAAATGGTATATCTAAATGGTATATTTAAAAAATCTGTTTCCTTTCTGTACGTTCTACATATTTGCCTGTAACATTTTCGCAATCTATACTTGTCTTTTCATCTTCTTTGTGGACGTCTGCACTGTAAAAATTTTCAATTCTGAAGTACAGTTCATTAAATTTTTATATTATGGCCTGAGCTTCTCATCACATCATAGTCTAAAAACTCTTTACTTAGTTATAGGGTCCACAATTCTCAGTTGTCTCTTCAAAGTTTTATCTCTATTCGCAGATGATTTGATTCTTTTTTGGGGGGAGTACCAGGAATCAAACTCAGGACCTTGCACTCTCAAGCAGACATTTGTGCTGCTGAGCTAAATCTCTGGTAACGATATGATTCTTTTTGTTTGTTTGTTTTGTTTTGTTTCCAGTTGTCCCCTCAAAGCCTCATGAACTCATTGGGGTGGGCTTCAAGAATTTGTGATTAATTCATAATCTAATGATGGAATTATAGGTGTGAGTGCTTCTGGGATTATGTGTGTGAGAGCTACATCCTGGGCAGCCTGGATGCAATCTAAGCAAGGGAGAGGGATTTATTGCTGCTGCTGCTGCTGCTGCTGCTGCTGTTGCTGTTGCTTCCGCCACTGCTCCTCCCTTTTTTCTCTTTCTCTTTTGCTGTTTTCTGCCACCATGAACTGACTGCGGCCCTCTACCAAGTGCCACTCTGCCTTGGAGCCAGCCACATATGGACTGAAATCTCGACAAACTGTGAGCTAAATAGGCCTTTCCTTCCTTAAAAAAATAAATAAAAATAAAAAATAAATAAATCTGTTTTCAAGTGCCGAAATTATTTCTTCTAGTTGATTTATCTGTTGTTTAGGCTCTCAACTCTATTTTTTATTGAATTTACTGAGTTCATTCCCAATATTTCTGTGCATTTTTAAATTATTATCCCTATCTCTTTCTTGCATATCTAGTTCATATCTTGAATTGTTTTCTCATTTCATAAATTAATCTTTACTATGGTAAATCTGTTGCTAAATTTTCTTAGAATCATTGTTTGGAAATTTTTGTCAGGCCTTTTGTCTTTCTCACATTCTTTTCTGTCTATTGCTGAAGAGTTATTATGTTTTGTTAAAGGACTGTGTTCTGTGGGGTTTTTTTTTTTTTTTTACTGCTATGTTGATATTTGCATATGTGACACATTACATGTATTCTATATATTTTATAAGGTGACCTTCAGAGTAAATGGATTTCTCCTGTACTTTGCTATACTTTGCTTTTTGGTTTGTGTTTTTGCCTCTGGTATTGGTTAGTAGACCACAATGTCTTTTGCTTCATTTAGACGTTAGAGGGCAGCCTCCATATAACTTCTCCAGCTTTACAATCCCTGAACATGCAGCATTCCTTGGTGTTTGTGGGAGTCCTTTCTCCAAGGGCAGCATAGGGGAAGGAGGGACATAGCTCAAAGGCAAAAGCACCTACCTGGCAAACACAAGGCCCGGAATTTGATCCCCAGTCCTGCATGCTGTGCCAGGCCCAGAACCCTGCATGGTAGCAAACGTCTGTAGTCCAGAATTCTGCAGGTTGAGACAGGAGGATCACTGTGAGTTTGAGACCAGCCTGGGGGCTGCAAAATTGAGCACAAGGTCAAGGTCAACTATTTCTAAAAACAAAAGCAAAACACAAGGGTGGGAGTGCTGTAGCAGCTCATCCTGGTTTGATTCACACATACATGGCTTGCTCATTATTTCAGCAAGGAAGTGAGGGTGCCCAGGGACACAATTCATGAGTACTTGGTTGTATTTTTAGGATAAGTAGAATTAATCTTGTTCTATCTGAGGGAAAGTTGATTATATTTGTGCTTTTTTCTTTTCTTCTGAGGTACTGGCAATTGAATCTAATTGAATTCCTTATTCTTCTCAACTTCCCAAATAGTATCATAAGTGTACACCACAGTTCCTCATTGTATTTTGTTTATATATTAAAATTCCTTATGCTTTAAACTATGAATAAATTGTTTGTGTTCACATGTTTATAATAGTATTTTTTGAGGAATATTGTTAATGTGATATAACATCATACATAAAATAGAATATATTACTAATGGTATGTTAATAATATTAAAATTACATAATTATACCTAATTTTATATGCATATGAATATAAATATAAAAAAGTTGAAAATGTAGAATTTCACATATCTATGTCTCTCAGTGTGAAAGGGACAAAGTTAGATATCTGCCCAAAACATCTCTATAGATCTTGGTAGGGATGTTTGGTGAGATACTTAAGATGAAAGTTCAAGCGGTTAAGAGAATCTAGGAGGATAGAAGTTGGAGATAACAAATACATGTATCTCTTTCAAGGAAGTTTTCCCCCATGGAGACCAATGAATTATGGCTTGTTTATTTTGTTTCAGATGGAAGAAATCCCATAGTGCTTATATTTTTTGTGAGCTGAAGGAAATGTACACGTAGAAATTAAATAAGTCAAGGATATGGATGAGAAAGCACAAAGATTAGACAAGGCACCTATCTTTGTGATGAAGATTTGTTTTACAAGTTGAGAACAACTCTAGGCAGCATGGGGGCTCAGTGATAGGAGGTCAGAGAACGTGGTGAGTTATTAACGGACAAGTACATGTGCAGTGGTGGGGAAGTCTCTGGAAACTTTTCTGGCAAGAGAAATACAATTTTAAATCAGCTATATGAAGTCTCAGTTTTACTTTTCTGTAAAATATGATTTCAGAGAGGGTAGAACAAGAAAATTATTTTATAAACTACACATACTATTCCAAAAATTATTAGCTGCCTGACCTTTTTTGTCAAATGGAAAATTTTAAGTAATAACTTCCTTTTTGAAAACATAGAATGAAGATATGCCAAAATAAATTAAACATATTTATAAGCTGAAATGATTTCTGAAAACATTGCTATCCATAGCAGGGTTTTTTTGTTTTGTTTTGTTTTTTATATTTTACAGAAGGGTCTACAAGGTGTTCAGGGTCTGACTACTACTAGATTGGACTTGTAGTGAACCGCCTGTTACAGCCTCCCAACAGCTGCGATTACAGTTGCACGCCACAACGCCAGTCTCAATTGCCATCTCACTCCCCCTCCTGTGCCCCCAGGAGTGGGATCGAAACCCTGGCCCCTGCAGGCAAAAAGTGGCTTGCAGGCACTTTAATCTGCTGAGCTATTTGGCTGGCCCCATAGACAGGTTTTTTATAAGATTCTCAAACTAAAAGTATTCATTCTTGAAACTTAAAAATCCAATAACTACACTAGCTTTTTAATTTCAAATCTCTTCACTATACCTTTGTCACATATGTACAGAGTAATCACATATTTCTAAAATAAAGACTTGAAATTGATTTTCCTCCTGTTATGTCTACACTGTTTAGTCCATCAAAAAATTTAATCATTTCTGGGTCTTCATAGTTAGTATAGCTAGTATTCCAAGTTAGTATGGTTAAAGAACATGGAGAACTATTAATCAATGTTTTCATAGATTTCATATCAATTATCAAATATTCATTTTTTTAAAAAAATCTTTCTTTTTTTCCTGTATTTTACGGAAGGGTCTACAGGCTGTTCAGAGTCTCACTACTAGATAGGACTCATAGTGATTCTCCTGTTTACAACCTCCTAAGAGCTGGAGTTACAGGTGTGCACTACCGTGCCCAGTGTCTATCACCCTCTCAGTGTGCCCTGGGGGCGGGGCCGGCACAGCGGCCAGGGGATGGAACCCCTCCTCCCTGGGCCTGCTTGCAGGTGCTTTAATCCCCTGAACTATTTGGCCAGACCTATTTTTTTGTTTTTCAATCTTTCTAAGGAGACTGTTAGATAAGAACCAGAGGAAACGCAGGGGGAAAAGGTATAATGAAAATGTTATGTATGTACAAAAGTCTATAATCAATATGCGCTAAAACAAATGTTTAACAACTTCAGTGTGATGAAAACATCTCACCTAATATTAGATATCTGGCTTGTGCATCCTTATATTCAAATGCTTTGGGTTATCTCTAAGCATTTCTCAGAAACATCATGCTCCTGGGTGGAGCTCTTGAGATGTAATTGGACATGTATGCATGTGATAATGGGTCATGTGTTTGTGATACTAGAGTAGTCCACTAATTGGTTCAGCATTCTTCTGGGTGTGGGTGATAGATTTCCTGAGGAGAGAAGGCCCATCCTGGCTGTAAGTGACACCAGTGAGTAGGTATTAGGCTGCATAGAATAAAAAGGGAAAGCAAGGAGGCTTGCTGCCTCCTACTGCACCATAAAGGGTTTCTCCTCTGCCATGTTGCCCTGCTCTGAAGCTATTGGCTGTGGACTGTAATCCCTAGACACTGTGAAATAAAGTAAACCTTTACTTCTTCAACTTCTGGACATCAAATATTTTGTCACAGTAACAAAAATGTAGCTAAGGTATCATGCATACCATGACTGACTTACAGATTTGTTGAAAAATAAAAGCTGTGATGAATCGAGCATTCAAGAAATGTTAACATTTGCCTTTATATGTCTTAATGCAGAGGTATAATATTCTAAGTCTTTTGCTTGTGTGATCATCATTGTTTGCATCGAAGTTTTCACTTTACTGAGAGGATAGGTATTATATTTTTAAGACAAAAAATTATTTTGCTAACAAATTTTGACTGTCTGATGAACAACACAGTTTTGGTTTCATTTTGTTGAAATTATTCCTTTCTTCAGATACCAAGGTGGCAGGATGACCGAGTGGTTTAAGGTGCCAAACTCAACATACCTTAGCTTATATGGTAAATCCAATGGGCAATAATTTATTATTTTTTTCAATATGCTCATTCAGATCACTGAAATTCTAAATCAAATGATAGTGTCTATTTAATTCATTATAGTTTTTCTCTCTCTTTCTCTCTCTCTATGTATATATATATATATATATATATACACATATATCCTGCTTTGAATCTTTAGATATTGATAAATCTATTGGTAAATATAATTTCTCTATGATTCTAGATGAATTCACATTCTCTACATGAAATGCAGGAGAACAGTCCCAAATATGCCTGATTTTTGTTGTTGCTGATTATTTTACTGAGGGCACAGGTATTAGGAGAATTAGACAGTGACTAGTCTTATATAGCTAATTTTTCTACTTTTATTTTAATTTTTAATTTTCTGTGTTTTGAAGAGTACAAATTAGAATTAAAACAATAAATTATAAGTGATACAGAATTTCACTTAACAAAGTAATGTGAATTTAACAGTACTTGTTGTAAGAGATAATGTTGTCTTCCAACTAGTTATTCATATTACCAGATGTATGCATGTACAATTGGAAAAAGAAATAAAAAAGATAGCTATGCATAAGAAATTGATATGAGAAACAGCACAAACAATTGAAAAAAGGACAGGAAACAAATCAAAGCCTGAAATACCTCTTTACGTAGAGCAGCAGAAATGCACACTACAGTTGTCCAAACCATCCTGTTTACATACATAGACAGATCTCTTTCCCACACTCCCTCTCCTGTCCTTCTCCTCAACTTGGTAACTTTTTCTTTCTGAATAAGTTCAGCACTTCTCCCTAATATCTGTTGTACCCTTCAGATTCCACTTTTTTCTCTTTCAGGTTCTCACACTAAGGAGACTATAGTTTTCACATGTGTGTCTGATTTATTTCACTTAAGATTATGTTCTCTTTTTGCATCCATTTATCAACAAAAGACTCAGACTTATTCTGCTTTATAGGTAATACTCTATTGTATAAAAATACCACATCCTCCTTCCTCATTCTTTAATTGATGAGCATCTGGGTTGTTTCCAGGATTTAGCACAACGACAGATTGTGCTGCTATAAACTTAGGTGCGCATATATTGTTGTGTATGAATTCTTAAATTCTTCTGGAAAAATACCCAGGAGGGGAATAGCTGGCTTGAATGGGACCTCAAGTCCTAGCTCTTGAAGGAATATCCACACTGATTTTCATAGTGGCTGTATCAGTCTCCCTTCCCACCAACAGTGCAGAAGAGGTCCTTTTCCTCCTTAGCCCCTCCAACATTTATTATTGGCTGACTTCTTGAGGTTAGCCATCCTTTCTGCAATGAGATGGAATCTCAGTGTAGTGTTAATTTGCCTTGTTCAAATGACCAATAATGTTGAACTTTTTAAAATATATTTACTTGCCATTTGTATTTCTTCCTCTGAGAATTATATATTCATCTCAGATGCCCATTTTTGGATTAGAGCTTTGAATTATGGGGGCCTGATTTTTTTTTTTTTTAATTCTTTGTATGTTCTAGACAGAAGGCCTTTGTCTGAAAGACAGTTGGCTATGATTTTTTTTTTTTTTTTGCAGTTTGTTGGTTTTCTTTTTATTCTGTCAGAGATCAGCTTTGAAGTACAGAAACTTTTCAAAAAGATGAGATCCCTTGTGCTCGCCTCGGCAGCACATATACTAAAAAGATGAAATCCCATTTGTTGATTTTGAAGTTTTCCCATGCAGTTTGGTTTTTGTGCATGAGCTCCATATCTACCACTATGTTTTAATATTTCTAATCCACTCTGGTGGTCTGTTTCTTTTGATTGGTGAATTGAGGCCATTTACATTGATAGTTGTAATGAATACCTATTGTTTTATCTTTGTTATGTTATTTTCCTGTTATAAGTTCCATACTTTTTCACTCCTTAAAATACTTGCTCTGTTTGGTAGTTTCATTGTGTTGCTCTTGAAGCTATAATTTCTTCAATTGTTCCTTTATCATGGAAAGATCTTACTTCACCATTGAGCTTGATAGTTTTGCAGTGTACATCAATCTGGGTTGAAAGTTAGTTGCTTTCAGGGCCTGAAATAATTCTCTCCAAGCTCTTCTTGATTTGATGGTTTCTCAGCAGAAACCATCTGTTGCCATGATTCTGATGAGCTTTCCACTGTAGATGATCTGTTTATTCTCTCTAACAGCTTTTAATATTCTGTTCTTTTGCAGAATTTCTTAGATCTTGATTATAATGTTTCTGGGTATAGATTTATTGTGATTATGGCTGTGTGGTGTTCAAGATGCCTCTCTTATCTGTATGTCAGTTTCTTTTCTCATGTTTGGAAAATTTTCTGCTAGTACTTCTGCAAATAATCTTTTTATGTCATTTGTGCTGTTTCCTGTTTCTTCATTGTCATCTGTTACTCGTACATTATTCCTCTTTGTATTGTCTTGTAGCTGCTGATTTGTTATTTCCTGATTAAGTGTTAGTTTTAAGAGATCTTTTATTTCACATTCATTGGCTGCAACACTGTTTTAGAGGTAGTCTAGCTTCAACTTCATTCAAGTGGTTTTCCAGCTTTCAATGGCATTCTTAATTTCCTGGATATCTGTTTGAATCTGTTTCATTCATTCTAATTCTTTCCTGTATTGTTCATTTAGTGTTTCTATCATTTTACTTTTTTCTTTTGTATTTTATGGAAAGGTCTACAGGGTGTTAAGGGTTTCACTACTAGATCAGACTCATAGTGATCCTCCTATTTATAGTCTCCCAACAGCTGGGATTACAGGTGGGCACCACTATACCCAGTCTCAATTGCCATGTCAGCATGCCCAGATATCAACCCTTGGCCCCTGCACCTGCTTGCATCTATCATTTTTCTATTCTCCTCTATTTTTCTTTCTATCTTTTCATTAGCTGTGCTGAGCAATTCTTTCTTAATTGTTTTCCTTTCTTTTTGAACCTGAGAAATTATTTCTGCTCTTATTTTTCCTATAGCCTGATGGACTTGCTTGTTTACTCCAGTTGCTATCTTTTGAGAGAATTCAGGTGTGTGAATTCCAAGTTCTTGTATGTCTTTATGTCCTAGATTTGTTCTGGGCAGACTAGAGGATTGAGATTGCCTTTTGTTCCTTCATTTTGGCATTTTTGAAGCTCTGAGTAATCATCCAGATAGAGTCCTGCAGGCTGCTCAGAATCTGCCAGAGTTTTTAAATGTCTCCAACAAAGTTCCGGGCCTGCTTGGCCTTGGCCCACAGATCACAGCTCTCCTGCATCCTGAAGCCATTCAGAGTTCTCCTAAGTTCTTAAAAGTTTGGACTGGCACCAGCAGAAGCTCTACACCTGCACACTGGGACCTAGGTAGGTCAGAGATTACCAGTGTCCCACAGGGTGCCCAGATTCTGCCAAAGTTCTTAAATGGCTCCAGGAAGGCTCTCCTTATGTAGATAATTAAACTAGATTTTTTTCCATTGTCTATTTTAAGATATTTATAACCTGAGAACTACTTTGTTTTAGTCTGTTGTTTGGAGAATGGAAGGGAGTCATAGAATTTGATGTGATATTTCTAATTTTCTAGACCAAATCTTCGTTATTCAGACAGGGATCACAAGCCTTCGAAGACTAAAGACTCTCATTCTGTTCCTCTAATAGTAAATGATTACTCTTGTTATTGATTGTGCTTAATACCAAAGCTATGCTATTAAAATCTTCGAGTCTTGTTGCAAGATTCTTTATAGCTACTCTTAATCTTTTTTCTACTGGTACATTTTTAAGACTAATTTCTAACAGGATTGCTGGGCTAATTAAATGATAGTGAAAAAGCATTTTCCATCATTACAGTTCAGACAGGAATAGTAAATCAGCACCAGTACAAATTGGGAACTCTGTCTTAATATCATTAAGCAGGAGGCTCAGGGAAAATTTCTATCACTCAAACCTCAGTATTTAATGAGTGTATGCATTAAGTGTTCAGAGCAGGGACCATGAGAAGTTGCTAGAAGCAAGTATCCATCACTTACACCATTTATAGCTAAATATTTTTATAGGCAAAAGCAGACCATACACTCCTTATAAATCCAAGTAGCAAAATATGTCCACTCTATGAAAAACTAACTTAGTGTTATATTATCTATGAAAAATCCATAAATTTAATTCAGGTATAATCAAAAAATTAATTTCAATGACTAGAAATGTGAATGTGATCAGCATTATCTAATTAGGGTGCACATAAACAATTTCACAAATAGAATTTTAGCAAAATTTTGAAGAAAGTGTGATATGCAATGTGGCAACATCTTGAGACTCTTTGTGCTTATTCTCGTTAGACTTGATTTAGCTGTGCTACTTTGAACAAATTGCTTAATTTCTGTGATTTATTTATTTGTAAAGTCAGCTGGATCAGGTTAGAATCCCATATCTTTAAAACTCTGTGATCCTTTTAAAAAACAATATATGAGGGATTAAAAAGTATTCAAAAATTATGCTTTGCAACTCATTATATTACCTAACATTCTGTGTACACCCAGTGACACATGGTCCCATGCTTGCTTTGCAGTTTGATTTAAAATCATCCTGAAATGATATGAATGAACTACAGGATAAAGACAACCAACAAAGGGTATCATCTTAGCAGCAGGTGGCACAAATCTAACCTGGCTTTTGACAATTGCTCTGGGATTGTAATAGAGTGATTACAGCATAAAGAAATGATCACAAAGTATAGGAAGAGCACCCCTGCCACTGTACTGGTTGGGTAGGAGGAGAACTTCATGATATGAAATATATAGTCTTACCCATGACTTAATGTCCTTTTACAGACTCTCTAATTTATGGTAGCTATGTGGGACGACATAAAATGGGGACACTGCATGTTCCTTTATTCTGGAGACTCATGTTTGTTTTCTTGATCCTTAGTACAGAGACTAAAACTTGCTATCACTGAAGTTTAAGTATCTTAAACAGGAAGAGAGGATATGTTGTCAATATTAATGCAAAAGCTGAGTCAGGAGAGAAGATGATAAGCCCAACTGTTTTAAAACTTCAGTCTGCCAAATGAAAAGATGCCCTACAGCCATTCATATGAGTTGTTTATTCTACTATGGTTCTTACTTGTTTCAAGAATGTTCTAGAGTTGTTTTATATCACTAGGTTGAAGTAAAAAAGCCAGACGATTGTCTCTGGTTAGTACAAGTCTGGTATATGTGTTGGCAACAACTTATTCTTTGAAATATCTTAATTTCTTAGGAATTTAAACTAAAAAACTCTGCTAACATTTTCTTTACACTGGTGATTTTCTAAACTAACATGTATATAAATTTCATTTCATCTGCTAGAAAACTACCCAGATTATTACAAATTCAGGGAAAAAGCCGAAGCTAAGAATATAGCCTACAAATTCATCATTCAAAAACCCAAGAAGAATCACAAGCTTTAGGATAGTATTCATTTTTAATTATAATAAAAATATTGTACTTCCTCTTACCAAATCAAGCCAACCCAATGTATCAGTTAAGGCAAGTGTTTGCTGTGTACGTATCATATGATATGACAAAGGAAAGATAAAATTCTACTCAGATTATGTTACGTATCTTGCACTATGACAATTAGTACTTGTTTACTTATATTTAGTTTTCAAAATAATCCTCTGTATTAAGTAGAAATTTGGGCACAATAGCCTTGCTTTCCAGTTTCCTGTAAAGAATATGTTACATGACAAAAGGTGTCTTCCAAGTGTAATTAAAATTACTAATAGTTGGGCTGGCCAAATAGCTCAGCAGATAAAAGCATCTGCAAGCAGGCACAGGGGCCAGGGGTTCAATCCCCAGGACCTGCTGTGACAGGCCCGCCCCCAGGTCATGCCAAGAGGGCAGATGAGACTGAGCATGGTGGCATGCACCTGTAATCCCAGCTCTTAGGAGGCTGTAAACAGGCAGATCATTATGAATCTAATCTAGTAATGAGACCATGAACACCCTGTAGACCCTTCCCTAAAATACAAAAAAAAATATTAATAACTAACTATGGAATAGAAAGATGATCCTTTTGACCCCAGATAGTCAGGTATGTTAGTGGAGCCTCAGCTGGAGATGCAAAAGATAAGTAGAGAAGTTAAGCTATGAGAAGAACTCCAAGCAAGATTTCTAGTGTAAGGATAGAGAAAGCCACATGGGAGATGGAAAAGAACTGAATTCTTTCAACTTCTTAAGTGAATTTGAAAGAGAATTACACACACACACACACACACACACACACACACACAGAGCCTTCAGTTTGGAACATAGCATTGCCACCACTTTCATACTTATGAGATCTAACACAGAGACACACAGTGAGTTACCCTGTGCCTGAAAGTCTAACCAATGGAGAGAAGGGTGTAATAGATGGATGGCAGCTTATGCTGCTAAGTAAATGGCAGTTTGATATGGTAGTAATAGAACATAAACATACTCCAGTATAGATATTATCACCTCTATTTTACAGATTTCAGCTTAAACTCATAGATCTTTATTCTAGGTCACATAGCTGATGTACATAATGGAGACTAAAGTCTAGACATATTTCATCTCAAAGTCTGGGTCCTTTCCATTTGTCAGTGGAGAACATGCTCTAACAAGAGAATTTCCCCAGTGTAAGCATACAACGAATAAAAGTAGACCACATGCTACCCAACAGTGAACAACAGAATTCTAATATAAGGGATTATGGTAGAAAACCTGCAAGCTGGGTAGCCAGCCAGAGGACTATGGCCCATGCAGAGTTGATGAACACTGGAAACAAGGTAGTCAACTCTCACTTAGAAGCCAGAAAATATGAAAACTGAGGCGAGACCTTGAAGTGACTGACCAAAGCACTGGTAATCATTTTTTGGATTTCAAACACCTTTCAACTCAACTTCAATAATAATATTGATGAATGAGATACATTTTACAAATCAAACAGAATTTTAAATTATGTCTGCATGACTTCCGAAATGAAGCCAGAAGCCAATGACTATTGACTATTTCTTCTTCTACAGTTTTAAAATTACTTCTTCATTGTCTCTATAAAGGAGCCACCTTCGTTTTTCACTGCTGCCTTATTAATCAATGTGACATAATGACTTTTCTATTCTATTAACATTCTGACTTTTAATTGGCACTTAACTCCTGGTTTTAAAAAAACAGTTGTCTGTCCTAGCCTGACACAGGTGAAAAGAAGGTGATGTTAGGAAACGATAAATGGAAAAAAGAAATCCTGACATTTAATGGAAATATATTGAGGAGAGACTACTTTGGTCAAATAATGCATCATTAAAGAATGATTCATATTGATACATCTGCTTATTATGAAATAATACATTTTGTAACCTCTCTAGTTCTTACGTCCTCACTGTACTCAGCTTAATTTATACACTCATGTAAAAGATATTGGTATAAGTCAATACATCTCAATTCTAACCATCAATGTAAATGGACTCAATTCACCAATTAAGAG
>NDGM011155453.1:0-17589 GCA_002564305.1 Octomys mimax | reverse complement strand
AGAGAGAGAGAGAGAGAGAGAGAGAGAGAGAGAGAGAGAGAAAGTGGGAAAGTGGCATTTCTCTATTTTTAAAGGAGATATGAAAAGTAAGAAAGAGGAAAAACGTCTTGATGGGTTTGATTATATTTTTTTTGTTTGGCTTTTTTCAGAGTGAGCAATAAAATTGAAATTCCTTAGGAAAACATGGGTGGGAAATCAAGAGGATTGAAATAAACACCCTGAAAGGAAATCCAGCTGCTATACCCGATACGAATGCCGATAAAAGCTTTGGATCTCCAAAATTGAGGTTGGAGTAGTTGTCTTTATACTGCATAAAGAAGCTAAAACTCCATTGAGGATACAGAAAGTGATATATAGCTATAGCTATAGCTATAGCTATAGATATAAATATAGCTATGAAAACAAGATATTTTAATCTGTAGATTTTAGTGGTTCCAGAATTCACACTTAAATATTGCCAAAAGATCCAAATGGTCTACCAAATGTTATAATGATAACAGTAAACTGTGAGAGACACCTAAAATGAGTTAGGGTACTTATCTTCCAAGAATCGTCAACTTCCTGACACATCCTAGGTGAGAATAAGTTTGGTACATGATGATGGGAATACCTGCAAAGTTCATTTGCATAACTATATTGATGGGTACACATCACCTTTTTGGCTTTGACAATTGACTATGTTTTAAACTTATATTATAAGATTGCACAGGGCTGGGGAGATAGTGCAGTGGAATAAGTGCTTCCCTTGCAAGGGCAAGGGCCTGAGTTCCATCCATGGTTCCACCAAAAAAAAAAAAAAAAGATTTCATTATATTAATCTATTATGTGGTAACAGAAAAATGAAATTCATCCATTATATTGTCCCTGGTAATTCATTCACTATTGTTAGGATCTTAACATTGTTCAACTCATGTTATGGTTTGTGTATCGTTGTCTCCGCAAAGCCTCATGCAGTCCTGGGCGGCTTCTGGAGTTTGTGATTGATTTCTGTGGGTGCCCATGCTGCACCTGGCCTGGGGCAGGTAATTTGCATCACACTGTAAGGTGGGAAGAGAGGTTAGCTGCTTGAGCTGCTGCTACTCCTCTTGAACTCTCTCTTGCTCTTTGCTGCCACCATGGAAGATTGCTTTCTGCTCTGTGCTGCTCTGCCTTTAACCCAGCTGAGCATGGACTGAAACCTCCAGTAACTGTGAGCTAAATAAACCTTTCCTTCCTTCATTTTGGGTGTCAGTACGTCTCACAGGCGAGAGAAGAGTAACTAAGACAACTTGTATCCTTGACTGCTTCCATTTTAAATTCTTTGGTGGAAATCATAAAACAAATACGGAATTAAATTAGGAAAAGAGGAATAACTTAGGAAAGTTTATTATGGACATTGGTGAAACATCACTTTTAGACATTTCAAAAACACTTCAGTATTTGGAAATAGCCACTATATATCTGAAATGCATAGGACTCATGGCTGTGGTGGTTTCATGACCACTAAAGGAGTATTTCCAATGGTTCCTTTTGCAATTAATTTTTGGATAAATTTTCAGAAGATGCATTTTCAAAATTTAATTAACAAAATTTCATCAGAATTGTATAAATGACAAGAAAATACTTCACTTAATTTCACTAGTGGAAATATTGGTATCACTTTTGTTTTATACCTAAGGATATTACGTAAACTATGTTTCGGAAGCTACATGTGATATTCGAGATTTGGACTCACTAAAATCAAATTTAAAAAATCTCTGCTTCTAATCCCACCACAAGCACTGAGCCATTTCTTTGGAAAGTAATTTGTTAAGAGTTTATTTAAAAACCAGTAACTTTTTTCACAAATACAATTTAAAGGGGTGTTTCAGAGGATTAAGATTAAATTAATGAATTGATTGAGTCTGAACAGTATCTAAATGGAGAGGCAACATTAATGATATATTGCAACCTTTGTTTTCAAAAAAGATCAGTTGGTCTGTGTATCAATTAAACACTAGTTTCCAAAGTAATTCACATACAAGGTAGTGTTCAATTTTTATTTATTTTCCTTTTGATGTTTTTCTCCTTTTTGTCACTCTGCTTACTTTTTTGAATTATATCCAATTAAATTTCATTGTCTTTGGTTTGCTTTTCTGTGTTTCCTAAACGTATCTTCCACTTCATTATGTTTATATTCTTGCTACATCTAGATTCATTAGCTATCTCCCTGAAAATTGAACCTGTATTTCCTTTACTCTGAGAAGTTTTCTATAGCAAATATTTCAGATATATTCAGAGTTCTTCAAAGGAAAATGAGACATCCACTGCTTTCTATTCAATAAATGTTCTGGTACTTGAAACACTGAAAAGTATTGTCAAGTCAGTAAATCTGCACTTATCTCGAGGCAAATTAAAACACTCAAGAAAAACTTTATATTATGCATAGAAAGTTGAGAACCCAGTGGGATTCTACGTAGACATTCCTGTGATCCTGTACCATAGGCTGTTTTTTTTTTTTTCTCATTTCACTTACAAGTAAATTAATATTTCAAGAGTCAGTGACCAGATCGCTGAGCAGACTAATGTGCCTGCTTCAGCAGAGAGCAGTGACCGGGGTTCCATCCCCAGCCTGCCATATCAGCCCCAGCCCAGGGGCTCAATAAGAAGATGATTGACACTGGTCTCAGTGGTGCGCACCTGTAATCCCAGTGCTTTGGGGATGAAAACAGGAGGATCACTATGAGTCCAATCTACGTAGTAAGACCCTGTGCACCCTGTAACCTTGTCTTTAATTCATAAAAAAATACATAAATAAGAGTCAATGAATTTGTTGATTCCAGAGACAGAAGGGCATACCTTTCTTAATTTTATAAACTATATGTGTATCGTACAGTTCTCTAAGTTAGCAACAATATATGTAGTATTACACAACTACCTTTTTTCACTTGTTAAGTAAACATCCTAAAAATGGTGAATTAAGTGAGGTAGAAAATACATACGCACAGAAATCCATTTTTGTCCTCATTCAGTTGGTAGAAAATTAATCAAGTATAAATCAGACGGCCTCTAAATTATCTACTTGTAAAAGTCGAACATCTTGGTTGAAAATTAACTTTGATATGTTTCTCAATATACATTTAGATTCTGGGATGCTGTCCTCAGAACTCTGGCTCCTAGAGCCAATGAGGTTTCCTAAAACTTGTATGTATTCATGTGTGTACATATTAGTTCTTTAAATTTTATATCTCTGTATTATCAGATTAATAATTGTGTTACTGAGCTAGTGAAACAGTGCTATTCAATTTAAATTGATTTCTTTTACTATTTTGTTGATTAGCATTCACAGAATTACATTTCAGGGCATGATTTTTCTTCTTTTTCTATTTCTTCTTGTATCTTTTTCTTATTTATTGATTCTGATAATTTCATGGCACAAATTTTCATTTCTATGAGTATTTCCAAGTAAAAATGGAATTAAATTATATAGCAAGATAGCTACATATATAGATAAGCACATGGGTTAATCGATAAAAGTGGTAATAGCAGTCTGCAAGGCTGTTAAAATCTGAATCTATGTGTGTCAACCACTGGGGAAAAGAGAACCAAGGGGGTTTTCATATAGTTAATGTATGTTTTTTTATGTCTTGACAAAAGACATAAAAAGCTGTAACATGAGACTGTAGGTGAGAACATATGAATCATAAGAACACATGGTCTTAGCTACCTTTCTCTCAAAACAAGAATGAAATTTTATCCCTTGTGTCTTCCTCACAGAGTTTACAGTTGGCGCAAACATTCTTATGCCACTGTGGAATGTGCGTTCTCTAATTTCCCTCATGTCATGAAGTATGACAAAGAGAATCTTCTCTTTTTTATTTTTCATTTTTTATTATTTAATGTATTTAGTACAGAGTCTAGAGAGGCTCATTATGTAGATCAGACTCACAGTGATTCTCTGTTTTCAGCCTCCCAAGCATTGGGAGGCAAAATTAAAACACTCAAGAAAAACTATATTATATGTGGAAAGTTGAGAACCCAGTGGGATTCTATCTAGACATTCCTGTGATCCTGTACCATAGGCTGCTTCTTTTTTTTCTCATTTCACTTAATGTAAATGAACATTTCAAGAGTCAGGCAGATGCTACCATGCCCAATTTCAGTCTCCCTCTTAGTGTGCCCCAGGGGTAGGGCCTGCACGGCATGCTGGGGATTAAACCCAGGGCTGCAGCACTCTGCCTTAGTAGGCATTTTAGTCTGCTGAGCTGTCTGCCTGCCCTGAGAATCTTCTTTTTATAACCACATCTCATTTCAAGTCCCATCACCATCTAGCATTTACAAATTATTGGAAATTCTAAGAGGAGTGTGAATTCAGAAAACGCACTAGGGTTGAGAAGATTTTACAAAATATTTTTCAAGGTTTTAGAAATAAATATGTAAGTAGTATACATTGTTCCTTCTGAAATCTAAAACAATATTATTAGTTCAAGGCAAGTATGTTGAGAAAGTATTTTATTCCCAAATAAGAATTAATATTTAATAGCTATTTTGTCAAAAACTACCATAAGCATTGTATATTAATTTAAAGCTATCAATAACATTCTGAGTTGAATGTGTTGTTCTTATTTTACAAGAAAGAAAACAGAGGTGCACAAAAACAAAATAGCTGTCCAAGATCTTAGATGTGATAAGAAAAGGACAATCCCCAAAAATCATGCAGTGGCAATCACAGTCTAAAAGATAAAGGCGTTACAAATATTAGACATTATACCAGTATGAAGCTGACAGAGAAATTCATCCAAAGCTGTTGCTTCTGCCTCCAGCTATACACTGAAGCCTGCAAGGAGTGGGTGAGCTTAGAAATGTTCAAGAACTTGAGTGGGCAAACTGGAACTGTGGAGATAAACTGGACACTATATTTATCTGTCCTTCCAAAAATTGCTGTAGAGTGGGCAACCTATAGGTGTTGTTACCCTTTGTCATAGTGTTCCACACACCTCTGTCTCAAGACTGGAGGACCAGAAAGAGCAAACTCTTCAGCTGCCAAAGAACCTGTAAGCATGACTGCCACACTCCAACACAGTGATCAGATCTGCTCAGTCATGAAGGAGATGTCCAGGTCCTTATGTGTTGCTGTCACTTTGCCACTGTCTTCTCCACTGCTGCCTTCAAAATCTCCTGCCATATTTATCTAGGGCAGTATCAAAAAGGGAGTTCTGGAAACACAATACCACTTTTGCTAGACTGATAAGGAACAAAGTCATACAGATTCTCTTTAGTTGTCTTCTACTGCAGGATTGGTACCTTGTAAAACACTATGAAGACTTTCAGAAAGGTGTATTATACAAGTTGTGCTGGTTAACTGATTGATCACTGAGACATAACACCTAATACCTACACATGAGTCTACCTGGTCACAACTCCTGCATTCTGTATACCTGTAAAACAGCATGTTGTGAATATACACCAAATTCTGCTGTCAGTAGAATCAGTTGCGAGGTGCCCTTGGATCATGGCTGCAGCAACCTCTGAATGCCTTGTTGGCTGAGCATGATGAGGTGAACTCCAGGGAACAAATTCTTTAGAAGTAAGGAACTCTTCCCAAGCATGAATCTCAGAGACTTTCTTCTCAAAAGAAAGGTTGACAACTTTGTAGTTTTGTGCCTACAGCAGAAAGCACCTTGCTAATTCCTGGTGTCCCTCGAATGCACCTAACCTTTTGTCTCTTACAAAGTACCTAGGTTCACATGTACTTATGGTTGCAAATAATTAATTTTGCAAACAGTAGTGTTTGCACAAAATTTTGCTTTTGTTCACGAACTCCAAAACAGGTGGCCAACATGACCATGACCATCTTCCCCAGACAAATGCGTATACGCCTTTGTACTCCAGAGTTGTGGAACAAATTAATTTTGTGAACTGAGTTTGTTGTTGGTTTCTATTTAATGGCAGTTATCTATTTAACAGCTTCCTTGGAGTCCAACTTTACACATGGTTCCTTCTGGGGGAAAATTTAGGTTTTTTAATATCTTCCACTCTTCTTAATGGCAGTGAGGAAGCAGAGAATGGGGGAAAGAACCCAAGAGAAAAGGGATATGGAGTGTACATAGTCCACATTGTCATGTTCTCGTGATCCAATACCTTCATCTAGGTCCTATATTTTGTTTGAATCTCCCACCTTCAAATATTAGTAAAATCAAATTATATAATATCCATGTGCTAATGAACTAACAAGATCACACCCAGAGTATAATCACTTCCCCCAAAACATCAACAACAAAGCTTTCAATGAACTGAGTCTCTCTCAGGGACATTTAAGGATCACATGTAACTCCTCATTTCCTCAGTAACAGTGTGGGATTCCAGCAGGTTACTTCTATTTGGGACTCAGTTAGATCTTCACTCATATTGAGTTGAATTATCTCCCCCATAGATATCTGCAATAAATGCCCGACAGACATAGAAGTGGTAACTTTCCAAGTTGTTACAAAGAAAGTCCACAAATGTGAGATCTGCTGGGGGGCAGGAAAGAAGGTAATCTATAGAACAGGCAAGAAAGAGAAGAAAATATGAAAGATTATGTGATGTCTTACTGGAATTATTTATCTTGTTTGGAAACATATTGAGCCTTAGGCAATTTGCACTTCAGGTTCTGTCTTTCTGTCCATAGATGACAAGTCAAAAAAGGGAGGGATTTATTATATCCCTTCAGGCCAAAAATATTCTGAGGAATATATGGCTGCGTGATGGATGCTGTGAGTGATTTTGAACATCAGTTATTGAACGCAATTTGGTTAAAATATGTACACAGGAGTATCTTTTTACCTGACTAAGGGACTAGTATAGAAAGGTTAATATATGAAGTCCACAAATTATATGAAGTTGCCACATTATATGAACCTTAAGAATAGACTATCCTTTGTGTCATTTTTTAGTAAAAACCTTGGCTCCTCATGGCAAGTAATGTGTGCACATTAGGGGTATGTAGCTTATATCTTTATAATAAGAACAAGAGAGGTTGTATTTTTCCTTCACCATCATAAATTACTGCACAAATAAATATGAAAAAGCTGAAAAGTTAAATCTTTAGGAGAGTTGGGACCAAGATAGGGGTTTTACATTCTTTCTACAAGGCATAAGAAAGAAGCATATGTGTCTTTGACCTGGGGAAAGGAGAGTAAGAAAAGAAATATTCTTTGTTCTTTGTACTGAATAAAATGTCAGTCTTCCATACGTGTATATATGAACATCCTATTAATGGAGGTAAGATAATCTGTAGTCTTCTTTTCTTTGTTCTTATGGAAATTTATATTAGGAAAAACTGAACGTCATGATTGAAAACAGGTCAAAATTCACTCTGAACATGTCTTCACTGTCCTTTTTTTACCTTGACAGAATAATGTGAATAGCAATAATCACCTAAGGATTCCTTTTTCTTTCTTTCATTTTTTTAGTTGCTATTCTTGTGTAATTATTAGTGCTGTTGGTGCCATTAGGTGACAGTGAAATAATGTCAAACAATTCCCACATGTTTATGTATATGTAACAAATTACAGTACCAGGGTTAGATGTAGCAAGGCCAGTATCCATCTTAAGAGCTGCTTCTGCAGCAAAACTATCACACAGTTACTCTTTGAGGCCTCTTTTAAAAACAAAATTTGCAGCAAAGGAAGTGATATGGTAGGGTATAATGTGAAACCAGCATTGTCCTTGCCATCTAATTTAGCATTCAGACCCACATACCTTGGATGCTTTCATTAGCATGCATAGAGTTTCTTGCTGCTCTTCAAGGTTTTCTATAGTTTTTCCTTTATCTTGTTCTCCATGCACAGTTTTAAGTTCTGTGCTGAAGTGTAGCATCTCTATGTAAAATGAGTGTATTGTGACAGCACAGGATGAACAATTTTGGAACCCACTGCCCCAATCAAAATTTAGAATAGCACCAACACATAAGCTCTCTTTTCTTCTGCTCCATGCCAAAATGTAATCATTCTAATGGTATGGATGAGTGTTGCCTGCATTGTACTTTATGCAAATGAACTAATGCACTGTGTACAATGGATGATCAAAAATACAGTGAATGTTTATGTTTTCAAATCCCTTATTGCAGTAAAAAGAATATTGTAAAGAATGATGGCATACATATATTTAATGAGAGGAGCAGTATGAATTCTTATTGTAATATTTATTAAATTAAAAAAATCTATTCATCTATTTATTTGGTATAGGGTATTACTACATAGTTCAGACTTGTAGTGATCCTCCTGTCTCAGCTTCCCCAGTGCTGGGATTATAGGCATATGCCATCACGCCCTTTTTTTGCTTTTTTCGGAACCAGGGATTGAACTCAGGCCCTTGCGCTTGCCAGGGAAGGGCATATTCCACTGAGCCATCTCCCTGGCCCCCAATCATTCCCATTTTTAGAAGCAGCTTGACCTGCAATACTGGGGATCAAACTAGGGTCCTTGTATGTACCAGGCAGACACTTAGACCACTGAGGTAGATAACCAACCCTGTAATTTTGGTTTTTTACTTATTCATTTGCCATATATTATGATCACTCCAATTAAGCACATACTCACAGAATTCCTATCAAATCAAACATTATGTCGTGTCCTTATGTCCTTATTCACTGGATCTGAAACTATGAGACATCTGGCTTTTTCCCAAAGTGAAAAGTAGAATGAAAGCTAAGTGTCTTGAGTTGATTCAGGCACTGAGGCAGCCAGGACAGCAGCAAAAAAGAAATGGAAGAGGGCTTCTAGACTGCCTTCAAAGGTGGCAAAAATGATGCGATAGTGTGTGCAAATGTATTTTGAGAAGGATTAATTGTCTTGTCTTTTACTGTACTTTTTTTTTGTTTTTTTACAATTAAAACTTCAGCTCTTAGTGTTTTGTTTCTTGTTCCTTTATCCTATAAACACTTGCCAAAACCAAATCCCATAGACTCGGCTCTGGTGATTTTAATGTGTCTTTCAGTGAGTGAACTTTACTGTAAACACTCAAGACCAGTAAGGAAGTGTTTCCACCCTAGGCCAGATGCTTGCCAGGGTCTCACTGGGATCCTCTATCAGCTAAGCCAATGGTAAGCACATACAGGTGGGCAATAGTGGTGCTTACTAACCTGCATTGGTGACATCTTATTTGCTAATAAAGTTTCCCTTAGAAAACTACTATTTGATATGACAAACTTTAAATCACTACAGAAAGGGAAAAAATAAGTAAAAGATTGATGGAAAATGCCTGTTTCATATTATGTCTAAGACGTTTGATATTCAGACAGATACTGATGTTAAGTTCAACAGCCTATATTTTAGGGTAAAAGTATCTTAAACTTCTCTTATGGAGGGTTAACAGCTTAATTTTCCAGACAAAAAATTTAGAGAGAAAGAAGGAAGGACAAGGATAGCTAACATTGTGGCCCTAGCCCTTCAAGGTTAGTGAGGACTCAGGAATAAGAGAACCTGTACTATAATATCCTGTAACTCAGTGGTATCCCCAATATTTTGACCAAGGAGATGATGGGGCCACAGAGGAAAGTGATCAGTGATGTAGTGTGTGACTAAGGGGAGTCACATGGAGAATAAACATTCTTTCAGGCTTTCCCAGAGAGCAAATTGGTCAAGCAATGGCTGTGAGTCATCCACATGGCTGACACTGACAAACGATCTGCAAACTGCAGTACAGGGTTACAGGATAAATCCTGAGGGGACTTGACTGACTGATCTTGTCCGATACAAAAGTTACATTTCTTGTTATATAGGTCTTACTTTATCTTGTTCTTAAACATCCAGTAGAAAATTATAAAAACAAAATATTAAAAGTAAAGCCATAATAATATGCTGAGCTATAAAAGGCTCAAGTAGACAACTTCTGACATGGCCAATTATGCAGATAACCCATTGCTATTATAGACTATTAAACTATATTGGATTACTTTGCTGAATTCATGCTCCTACAATATATGAATGGCAATGGAATACCTATCTCTGACAAAAGTAGACAAAAAAGGGAAATATAAATGAAGGACCATTTTATAGTGAAAAAAATATATGTATACATATGTGCATATACAGAATAGTTAGCATGGATATACAGCTATTTTCTCTTAGTTCAATAAGAGGAAAGTTTTGAACTAACAGTGTTTAGACAAGATATCATGTCTGCATCTTGTATTATGAATAAGTACTACAAAGACAACAATATGGAATGTATTGATTATTGTAACTGTCCTACTAACCCATTTTGAAATTGTCTCTTCGCTACTTCTTTCTCAACAAAAGTAATATAAAAATAATAAATAATAAAAGAATTTAGTTTGCTGACTAAAAGAAAAAGAAAACCTCCTACATTTCTAAGTTCTTGTTTCTTCTTATTTTGCCTCTTTGTTTTACTTTCTTGTTCTTTCCTGTACTTCTCAAAATCACTTGTCATCTCTAAATTCATTTCTTAAACATTTATTGGGTAACTGGAAACTACTGACCATGAAGCCGCACGATGTGAGCTGTGTTTACAGACCGACTGAAGAACTCACTCTCTCCAGGCAGCAGGCCTTGCAAATCCCTGCTAGTTCCTTTTAAGGGCTGAAGCCACCCCTAGTCTTTTGGAATCTGTCTTTCAGATTTTTGTTCAGGATCAAGCACACATGGGTTATTCACCTCCATGAGTTCTGTCATAGTAAATGAAATTTTTAAATAATTTTGAAATTTTCTATGAATTATGATGTTCAAAAGAAACTTAGTCTCACTACTAGTATAATTTGCCAAAGCCAGAAGACAAGTAGCAGGCAGATAAAATTATTAGCTAAAGATAATATGAAATATGTGTGAATATAGAGGCATCAGGATATTTATGTAGATGCTACTGCGTATTTCAGTTCTTCCATTCAAAGCAGCTTATTCTTGCTATTTCAGGGGATATTGGAAGGCATTAAAAAGATATTAAACACAGAATAGAATTAAGACTGAGGTACTGTCTACAGTGTAATCAAAAGAGTTTAATGATGAGAAAATGGATATAAATACTTAAGCATAGTTTTAAAGTTAATAACCATTTCTTGTATGTCCAGAGAGACCTATTGGTATAATATTTTAGAAAGCAACATGTAATGCAAAACACATGTCTGCATTTTGGTATATGTCAAGCCAAGAGGCATCCAGGAAATGTTTTCTCTTCATAGCATCTGGCTCCAAAGGGCAAATGGGCTGGCTGGGAAGGCAGCCTGCAATCTCCAAATTTACGACAGATTTGAGAGGCTATCGTAGCACAAGCCAGGATGACTTCGGTGATGCACGGGTGATTGGTGATGTCATCTGGCTGCGTGTTTGCACAACATGCACATGATAGGGTGTCAATTAAAATTTCATATTCCATCCTGGTTATGAGGACCTGCAGCCGTTCTTTAAAGTGCTTTGCAGCTAACACAAAATAAGCACGCTATGCCTCCTCCTCCGTGTCAGTACAGACGAAAGTGTTAGCAAGCCTACCTGAGCTCTGATCAATTGCTAAAGCTTTGATATCTGCAAAATGAAAGACATTTGAGCATATATTTCTAGTGCTATGTCTAAGAAATCCAGGATGTAAGAAATTAGCACCACATTCAAATGATTAAGCAGATGGATGAATTTAAAGGTGGGTGAAGTTTTCTTTCAGTACTGGATAGGAGGTTTTACATAATGTCTTTCAAATAAAAGCCATTTGATCAGACATATTTCAAGACATCCTGATTAACGTTATTGCCACATGCTACCAGCAATGTTGAGGAAGGGAATTTTCATGCTTTTTTCCCTCCAGCCATGGAAATGCAAGCCATATGGGCTTCTCCCAAGAGAGTCTACCACCTTTGACATGGCATTTACTTTAAGTAGCAGACATTCCATATTAATTCTAAAATTTTGTCTGACATCCTAGTTATCTTGATATATTTACATTCCGATAGAACTTATATTACTGTAACAATCAATTTAGGGAGAAGTGTGAAGATGTGTGGTGTCGTTAAGTTAGCCCTAGAACAGCTTACAGAGTATGAGAATGTGTGTGATAAAATTTTTCTCTAACATAATTATAGGTAAAAGCATGGGTTTGAAGCCCATCTAGTGTTTCAGTCATAGAAATTCTGCCTCACTGCTGAGCGATCATAAGAAAAAAAATTATAATTCTGAATCTGAGTATCTTTTTCTTGAAAATGGGATTTAAAAAGGAAAATTTATGTGAGAAGAAAAACTAATTTGCATGACATGTAATATTTCAAGAAAAGTTAGCTTTGTCTGGCTCTCAGGAATTAGCTATTGCTAAAAAAAAGTTTACCTTGATACAATTTCTCTGTCAGCAGGCTGCTTCTGAATACTGTGAGCATCCGTGTGTAAAAATTGATGGCTTCTCTGGTATTTTTGTTTAGGAAAACATTTTCAGAATTCAGTTCTTTAGTTTGATGGAAAAAAAGTATTAATCTAGTGTTTCACAACACAAGTTTTACTCAGTCATTTTGTTTTTGCATTCTTACCTTTTTTGTCTTATTACTGTGCAATTCACTGTCCAAAATTAACAGTTCAGTGCTTCTTTATCCAGAATTCTCAGCCTACACAGCAAACTGCTTATATGACATGTGCATATAACTATGAGCCACTTTTGTGATCATCAGCAAGTTCAAAAGTGAATGTACCAGGATCTCCCCCCATCTGGTGCTGCAGACTGAGCCCAGGCATGCTAGGCAAGGGCTGTACCCCTTAGCTGCATCCCGTCTCCCTTCTATTCTGCGTACTCGATTAACTAACTACTTGTGTTATCTGTGCCTGTTCATAAGCTCCCGAAAGGTTGAATTTGTTTTGTGTTGTTCAGGGGTGCCCTTTAAAGCCTACTACAGACCCACAGGGAGCAGATTCTTCAGGGGAAAGAAAGGTGCTCAGTGTAAGGAAGTGAAAACCAAGACAATCAGCAGTGTTTCACTTCAGGTTGCATCTACAGTTGTGAAACAGCCCAGAAAATTTTCTGCAGTAAGGTTGTGTGTGCAGGAGAGTTGCTTCTCTATGCTTCTGATACATATAGTGGGACATATTAGGAGAGACTCAGCCATGACTAGGGAAGAGAGAAATTTCTGAGGACATGGACAGATAATTAGCCAGACTGATAGCAACAGAAGAGTGCAAAGCATAAAACATCTTAATGTGGCAGCATTTTCTGGATCCGAATTGCCTTCAGCATGACGAGACAGCTGACCCTGAAACAGGACAAGTTGAGTTTAGATGATTTTGTATCTTTAACTACTGCACATAAGCCACCCCGACTCAGAAAAGAGGAAAATACTATGCGTTCAACTGAGGATAAGATCATGGTCTCCATTGATTGTTCTTTGGCTATTCAAGTTTTCCCCTGCTATGCGAGAGAAACTTATCTCATTGAAAAATATTCATTTCTTCAATAGTGTAACACACAGATGAATTGATTTATTTCTTGTTAATTGTTAAGTTTTTGTCATCAGATTTGAGGGTATAATGGAAAGCATGGAAATAACTTAGCCTTGTACTTTCAAGGGAACTCAGTTGTGTGGGATTTAGGCAATGGAATGTGAAATTCACTGTATCATACTTTCTTTTATATGACTTTAGAAATATAGGCAGGACATAAGGATGAATATAATAATCTTATTTAAATGTAAGGGATCAAATCTTTAAGTACCAAGTTAGATAGCCTGTTAAAAAATAGATTTTAATATATCTCACCAGGCACTAAAAGGACCCTCCTACGGTGCAGCAGAGACCCTAGAGGTTCCAGACAGGGATCTGTGGCTGCTGAAGGCCACTTATTAACAAGCAAATTTGGATTTGTTCTTTCTCTGCAGATCCATGTTTGTCTTCAAAATGAGATTATTTGAATATAATTTGTAGAAATAATATCCCTCATGTCCTGTCTATATTTCTAAATAATATACATGTAGCAAGTAAGACTGGACTCTATTACATTATTTGGCTGCTATTTCAGAAATAATAATAATAATAACGATAATGGTTATAATAACAATGCATTCTGGCTTATGTCTGGATATGCTCCCAAAGACATGTGTGCTCACAGGTGTAATTTTTGAGAGATGATACTGGATTAAGAGATTGGATCAGTCAACTGCTTGGCTTACCCTATTTGTGGTTGTGGATAATGGGAAAGCTCACCCTGGGCATGAGTGGCAGCAGTTAATCGTTTGTGATATGAACAGAATAAAAGGAGAAAGGGAGGCTTGTGGCTTGCTCTTTCTGCCCATCATGTGGTGAGCAGCTTCTTCTGTGCAATCCCCCTCTGCCATGCTCCCTTACCTTGAAGGTAGCCCGTATAGACTGCAACGTCTGCATCTTGTGAGCTAAAATTAACCTTTCCTCTTTTCCCTTGTGGTATCAGGTATCCCATCTGTAAAATAAGAATGTAACTGAGACTTAAAGTCACATATAAAACTTGTGGTCTTGCACGTAGTAGGCACTCAGTGAATTTTGGACATCATTGTCGTTGTTTTCATGCCCACTATCATTTCTGTAGACCAACACCAAAATGGACCCTTGCAGCTGATTTAATCTCTACAGCAAACTAGCCTATTATGTAGTTAAAAACTAGTTGCTGAAATCAAGACAACATACTTAAGTAATGGCATTTATTAAAGAAAATACTCCGTCAAGCTGTGCCTTTCCTCTTTCCAGTCTTACTGCCTATTCTTTAACAGAAGAAAACCATAATGTGGTACTTTGCAGTAGAGGGTCCATTGCATACTAAGCATCTGTTTATCTTTCATTCAAAATTATGACTGATTTAAAAATACACATGACTTCCCTCATTTCCCATTCTCTCATGTTAGCTCAAAGTCTACAAAGTTTTGTTCAAATACCTTCAGCAGGTAAGTCCCTAAATGTTTCTTCTACTTGGGATTAATTTTTCAAGGTGCTCCTTGAGCCACAGTTTTCAGGACTGGGAGTGGAATTGATTACTAAGCTTCCCACCCATGACTAACAAGTTTCAGTTAAATGCAAATTAAATGGTCAAAGATGACTTTATCTCTTCTAACATCTTGCCAGATAGTTGGATCCCTGAAATCAGGACTGTTACTCCCATACTTTGGTACTTTCCCATGATGAGGGATTTCTACATCCCTAATACGTTCATGTTTGCATGTCAGTTCATCCACTGTGACAAAGAAAAGTTATGTCTCATTCTAGCCCCCTTTCTTCTTAGTTTCTAATTTTTGCCTTATGTATTATAGGTTATTTCAATTTCCCTATACTATTTTCATAGTATTTCCCTTCAGACATTCAAGGAAATAAAACTTTCCCAATATTTCTTACCACTTACCTACATTCTCTCTCTTTCTCATATACAAATGCACATTGCTTCTCTCCATAATCTCCCATTTCTATATGTTACAGTAGACAAGTGTTTGTGTGTATATTTGTGTGATATACACTAAGTTGGAAAGAAATTATTTTTTCTTTCCAAATCAAAGAGAAAAACGTGTAGTGTTTAGAACAACAACAAAAATAGCTGCTTTGACTCACAATCTCTCTTCTCTGAAATATCAATTCTATCCCAAATGAAATTATTTTTTCTGTCTAGCATAAGCATCTCTTCATATATACACAAATAATGAAATATGTGCAAATTTGTAGGTCTTCATAAGAACATGGGAGATCATTAATATTGTATTATCTTAGCAAAAATGAGCTCAAGAAATTATTTTTATTGCTGCCTCCAATTCAAGGCAATTCAAGTTCTAGAGAACTGAATTTCACCAAATCCCTAGGAAGGTTTTCGTTTTTTCCTAAAGAATTCCACTTTATTTCTTTATGAATTTCTCAGTTGCAACCAAAAGATGTATCACTGAATTAACTTATTTTAAGAAGATGATAAAACTGTTTATTTCTGGTAGTACTTAAAGTAATTATGTTTGATTTTGTTGGGCTTTCGGGATACAGCAGTCTGTTTTGAAAGGAAATCACATGGTGGCAGGGATGTCACTTCAGATGTAAGAGAGCTGACATCTAATACTTGAGCATGATGATCCTAAGTATGTTTTAAAGATCTTTTAATATTTTTATGAGATTTTTGCGGGTTCTGAAATAGTGCTGTACATCTCATTAGTTCCTCATCATGATATAGCAATATTGGCATATCAATAAATTAAAGATTCATTCATTGTGTCTCTCATTTTCACCTCTGAGTTGTTAGAAACCCTGCATTTGGTGATTCCTGTACACAATGTGCTTTCTTTTTAAGTTTAGGGTGATGCTTAGGTTGGAAATAAAGGAGGAGACAGACATGAATGAAAAGTTGCAATTCGCTCGTTCTGTTGGTCACTCAGTAAGTTTAAAGAGAAAAACAGCACATTGTGAATATAAAAATCCACATTTCTGAGCATTCTTTTATTGTGAGTAACTCATAGCATTTACTCCTTTCGTGTGCTCGAAAAGAATTTGTGGAGAAGTCAGGTGAGCCTCAGAAAACACAAGTCATTTCTCTGATAAAGAATTAAGTGTTGCTCAGACTTAATTTCCAAGACTCGTTGAAAGCTGTAAACAAACAATATGGTCAGATTTCTCAGTGTTAGTCATTCCAAGGACCTTGTACAGAAGGTGCCGTGTATAAAACTGAGCATCAGAAGGATGAAATCAAGGACCTGAGTCTTCAAACCCAAAGTGAGCATCAGGGAAGTTGTAATTATCCAGTGCTAAAAATTTGTAAAGTTGTTTTCCTGAAAATTTATGCTTATTTAATTCTCATCGAGACTTTCACAATGTATGCAATTTTAATGACTATGCTCAGATATATTGCCACGTATTAATTTTAGAGGAAAAAGTATAATTGGCTTGATAACTCTGTTATATTTTATATTTCTTAATTTAAGAACTTCAGAAACGAAAAACTAGCTTTTTGGTCACAACATGTTACCACTTGGGGATAGGATACATAATGATTGGAAACCACTGGGTGAAAATGGGGAGGTTTATAAGTTACATCTTTTCTGACCAACTTAAAAGTGTGACATATGGTTTTAAAAGATTTTAAAGCATACTTGGATATACACCCAATATTGTTATATTCCCCTAAGAATATAATTCTTAGGGGAATATAGGGAAATTATTCAGTCTACTTTCCAATAAAATTAAAAACTTCATAATTATGTTACCTCACTCAGAAGATTGTAAAGTGACAAAGAGAAACTGAAGTCTTATATAACATATTATATTAGTAGCTTTTTATAGGTAATAGTTACCTGTATTGATCTGGTATATGAATACCATTGCTATTAAATAATACATAGGTTCACTAATGTGAATGTATACGAGGATAACACGTAGGGCCAGTTAAAATACATTTCCTGATTATTAACTTCAGGCTTTGTCATTTGGTAGGTTTTGAGTGGGACTGTAGAGTCTTCATGTGTAACATATTTCAATGTCATATTAATTGATGCAATTCTGCAGATCACATAGTGAAAAACTATAAAGCCATATTTCTCCACTTGGAGTCCATGGTAATGTGGCCAACAGACTCAAAAAGCAAAATGAGATAATGACGGTAAATTTTGTTGAAGTGTTACTGGAAGATTTGTAGAGAAATACCATATATATATATATATATATATATATATATATATATATA
>NDGM011155449.1:0-12186 GCA_002564305.1 Octomys mimax | reverse complement strand
TTAATTTTAGGCAAGAGTCCACAGGGTGTTCAGGTTTCACTACTAGATCAGACTCAGTGATCCACCTGTTTACAGCCTCCCAAGAGCTCGGATTACAGGCATGCACCACCATGCCCAGTCTTAATTGCTATCTCAGCGCACCCTGGGGGCAGGGCTGGCATGGCAGGCCCAGGGATCGAACCACCAGCCCCTGTGCCTGCTTGCAGGCACTTTAATCTGCTGAGCTATTTGGCTGGCCCTGAAAATGACGATTTAAAGCAAGGGATAACAGTTTAAACTTCTGGTAGGTGCAGGAAAATATCAATCTGAAGCCTCAAGTGTTTGCATTCATATCTGAGGTTGAGAATGATTAATTTATGCCCTAAGATCTGTGAAGCATTCTGACAGTTTGATAATAAAACTTTCCAGCAGCCTGTCTCTTCCAACGGCCATTTCACCCTAGCATTGACACACACAGGAGGGCAGAGCCAGATCTGCAGGAAAGTGGAGGTAGCCTGCAAAAGCCCTAAACTCTAGGGATGAGAGGTGAAATGTTCTGGTTGATTTTCAGTCCTCTGTTCAGGGCTATTACTGGGGATCAAACCCAAGTCCTTGCACTTTCCAGGCAGGTGCTTAGACTGCTGAGCTATCTCCCTAGCCCCTGTGATTTTTCTTGTATAATTATTATTAAAATAAAAGCCATAACTATATACATTACCATTTCTAATTCCAGAGATCTAATAAATGTGAATTATCCAATGTGGTTTTAGATTTTTTTTTTAAAAAAAAAAGGAAAAATGAAAAGCCTAGCCTGTTGCCAGGCCACATCTTATGATAGACCTTTGTTTAATACTTCTCTTTTTTAAGATATACATGTATCCATAAGCTGCATATGTGTGTGGAGACATACTTATATATCTTGGATCTTAGTAGTTGTTGAGGAAAACAAAGTCTGCTTTTAAAGAAGTTATTCTATCCATTTGGAAGACAGTGAGAAGCTGGTGACAGCAGGCTATGGTGTGGGCCCTGTGCTTACCAAACAGGTGGAGTGTTCTTACTTGATCTCTACATCTTTGCCTCTCTCATCGGTGTAGCACAGCTACCTGTGAGACTGCTTGCAAAGAAGCCTGTTCGTAGAAGTGGGCTCAGTCACACAATTACATACGCATTCATTAGCTATTTTGTCATTGGGACAGAATACTGGAAACACCATTGAAAGTAGGAGGTTCAATTTGGCTCATGGTTTCAGATGATTCCATCCTTGATCAGCTGGCTCAAAGCAGGAATGTCCTGGTTGAAGGAGGTCGCAGAGCAAAGCTGCTTAGTTCATGGCTTCAGGGAAGCAGAGCAGGGGACCAGGATTGTGAAGAAGGGGCTGGAGCCCAGATGCGGACCCCAAGGCCAGGCCTCCATGGGCCCCCGCCTCCATAAGCACCCAGCCTGCCCAGGAGGGTGCTTTACTAGCACACTGAGCAAGTTCTAATCTGACAAACTCAACATTTCAGGACAAGCCATCATGTCTTTGCTATCAGTACTTTTTCTTTGATAGAAGGCAAATGTGGTTGTCTGCCTTTTTTTCCAACTCAGTCAGAATTTCTTAGTAAGGCCAAGTTGATGTTAACATCCCAGGGGCTCCTGGAGTTTGGCTGCTTCGTACTTCTATCCTGCCTGTGCTCTATGATTTATATCTCTAGCTTCTCAGCACTGAAACTCATTCACTGACTATTAAATAATATCTAATCTCTTCCCAAATGTCATGAGCCTTATTAATGAGATGGGAGAAAACCATGTGAGCCGGTAGGAAGATGCACCACAAAACGAAACTGTTTTGACTTCGAGATCTTGCTTTGTTGACTTGACGGGCCCATTCTAATTTCTTGAGCATTACAGATAGTTTAGAAAATATTGGTATCCCTCTCACACTTCATTCTCTTTGTGTCTTCTTCCCTCTCCCCTGCCTCCTCCTTGTTTGTAGCTTAGAACAGCGAAACTTGACTTTGGAAACAGAAATGATGAGCCTCCATGATGAACTGGATCAAGAAAGAAAAAAGTTCACCATGATAGAAATCAAAATGCGGAATGCCGAGCGCGCCAAGGAAGATGCTGAGAAAAGAAATGACATGCTGCAGAAGGAGATGGAGCAGTTCTTTTCCACATTTGGAGAACTGACAGTGGAACCCAGGAGGCCGGAGAGAGGAAACACGATATGGATCCAGTGAGCCTGCTGTCACCCAAAGAACTCGACATTTCAATGAGGCTCTGGGGAGAGCTGCGGGGACTCTGGTGGGCAGTGATACAGGAGTGGGTAGCTGGTCACCTGGCTGTGCAGGGCCCTGCTGGTGAGAGATGTCATTTACAGTCATTAACTATCCATGTCTGCAATGTGTACCAAAGTTATATCATGCCGCCTCATGCTACTGTAGAGTGTTACAACTGGATATGTGTATATAGAGTAGTTTTTAAAAAGTAAACTAAAAGTAAGAAACTTATCTCAAGAATTATTTTATTGCAAGTCTTGTATTTAAATGTTAAATCAATATGTTGTTGCAATTCAGCTTGCTCTCAAGCTTCGCCCCTTGCACTTAACATAAGCTATTTTTGGCATTGTGTTAGCATCCTCTTATTTTATAGATCACTATTTTTATTTTCCCTTTCGCTGAGGAAATGAAGATAAAAATAAATATAAATATATATATATAAATATATATAAGATGATTTGCTAAAAATTTAAAGATTCTTTTGTGGCTGTGCTCTTTGTGCCAACAGACCTTGCCATGACCAAAAAGAGAAATGTAAATAGTTTTATAAATCCAGGAGAATCACAAAGTACCTTTGGATTGCTCTTTGACTTCTTCCCTTGGCACCACTGCTCATTTTGTGTTGGGAGATGAGATGATTTGGACAGAAATCGAGAGGTTATGTGAGGCAGTCCCCTTCTCTAGGCCCCTGTCCACCTTGCCAGCTTCACACATATGAGTCTTCTATGCAAGATGCACCTTATGGGGATATGGTCAAGGATGGCATGTAACCAGGCAGGCCTTGGGTTCCTGTGTCCTTCCCAAATGAATTCCAGTAACTGCTGGGTAGTTACTGGAGGAAACCTTGCTTCTGTTTGGGACTGGGGAGACCCATGAGCACCTGCGCTCTCACTCAGCCCTCCCCTACCCCACCCCCAACAATTGCACTTTGAAATGCCAGCAGTGAATGGCATGTCCCTTTCAGTGAGACCACTGAATTTGGTGTTGTGTGGTGATACCTTTCTCCTACTCAGGCTGTTGGCATCCAAGTTTCTCTCTGCATCATGGCTGGCAAAGGCAGTTTGTAGCAACATGCTGAGAGAAGGGACCAGGAAGAAGTTTGGAACAGGCAACTCTTCTGCTTCTAATTTTGTCAATGTCATCTTTCCCCTTTTGAAAACACATTCATTTGTGTTAATTTTAAAACATGAATGCTTACATGTCCCATTTTGGCAAGTATGTGATCTTCAGTAATGTTACCTTTCAAGAAAAATCCAGGGTTCTCTTGAGCTAATATTCTAGGGGAGTGGTGCTTGATACTTCAAAAAGGCAATGATTATGAGAAGCCAGGTGCACAAATCTCATGCAAGAAAATAAGTATCAAATGGAAAATGGAAAATAAAGACTGAGTTTATGAAATTTGCATTCTTGGAGATTCTATTTGTCTGTGTGTTTATTTCTGCTCAAAGAAGGTGGTCCTCACAGAATTTATTCTTCTCTATGCTCTGCATTTGTTTATAGCTCCTCCACTGGATTATATGGCCTTTTGGTATCTATATAACACTGTGCTTTATCTTGAATTCCCCTTGCTCTGTGTTTCCAATTAAGTAATAAGACACTTCCAGCTGAATGCTCTATACGAAATTTAAATTTAAAATGGGCAAATTGCTCTCAATAACCCTATACACTCTTGCCTCTTTCTCCAGTTCATATCTTAATGAGAATTTTGAACCCAGCCTGGGAACTATATGATACAATAGTGAAAAACAAAGCTTATGCACCGAACAACCTGAGTTCAAATTATCTACAACTCGATGGCTGTTACTGAACTTTCCATGCATAACTTTTCCCACTGTGCAACTGCAATAGTAAACTCCTTGCTAGCATGGAACTTCTCTGTGGTTTTAAGACAGTCTCATGCGGTAGTATGATCAGAGCAGCTAGTGTCCAGGAAAGGCTTGCAGGATGCTAACCTAGCTTTCCTAATCTACTTGCTTTTGCATTACACTTCCAAGCTAAGTTGTCGAGTCCACTCATCGCTGCCATTTTACTCTGCTCTCTTTAATCTGTTTTCCCTGTCTTTTGATGAAAGCATCCTGTGCAGGCGCTTGTGTTCCAGTATTTTCCTTATGTTTTCATTTTTTCAGGCTGCCCCTTTCCCGGTGCCCCATCTGGCCTTGTCTTGGCCATGCTAATAATGTCTGATGACTGCTATTGTTGGTGTCTACTTATCCCCCCAAAGTCTCATGTGAGTCATGGGGCAGATGCAGCTGGGGGAGCAGAGAGTGGCTTGAGGGGCGGGGCCAGAGGACCAGGACAGGGCTCAAGGGGCGGGGCCAGAGAGGCCCCAAATTCTTAAACTAGCAGCACACGCTGCACTCTCCCCCCACCCCCCAGCCTGCAACCTCTCTGAGGTGTGGAACTGGTCATCCTGGACACGGTGGTGCCCCAGCCTCTCCTCCAGACCCTGTAGCGCGGGGCGGCAGTGTCTGCACTTGAGGCCACCTCCGGCAGAGAGGGCGTGTTTGGAGAATACAGAGGCCCTGACCCTCTCGCCTGAGCAAATAAGGCTCCAAGATCTTGCTGCGTAATTCAGGCTGCTTTAAACTATGAAACCCCCAGTAACTGTGAACTAAATAAACCTTTCCTTCATTTTAAGTGTCAGATATTTATCCCAGCAACAACAAAAAAATACCTAACGCAATGACTTTCGCTGGACCAAGGTAGAGTACTTCCCCTAATTGGGGGTTCATTCTCATTCTCTACCACTTCCTGTTACCACCTCCTGAGGGTCCCACCTGCTGGTGCTGCATCCTTCCTGCCTGTCTCCCTTCTGTGCAAATGCCCACCATCCTTTAGGAATCAAGTCATTGTTCTCCATGAAGCTTAAAACCTGGAAGTAGAGGAAGTTGTCTTCTGTGCTCCACATTTGCAAGTATCTCTTTCAGCCTTTCTCACACCTTTCTGTTTTCTTAATGAAATAATCATTTTAGGAAGCATCATGATGGTGCACAAAAGGCAGAACACTGAGATCCATTCAGACCTCATCGGATACCTCACCTCATGAGGCCTTATGCAAGAGGCCCCGAAGGACTTCTCAGAGCTTGTGTCTCACCCAAGAGGTGGAAATAGCTCCCACCCAGCAATTGCACTGTCATGCCCAAGGGCAGCATGCGCAGTCCCAGCACATGCACTTGATTGCACGGACAGCTTTATTGATTACTGGAGCTTCTTGATTGCTATTGACTATTGATTACTGGAACCAGGACAATCTCTTCCTGATCAAAAATCTCTGCAAGCTTTTTGCCAAATAGCATAGCAGTGTGGAGAGTTATCAATAATTTTTTTTAAAAGACAGCACAATACTCTCCTGTTCTCCTGATTGGTTTCTGAAGACTGCCATTGTTAATTTTCATTATTGATCACAGTGAAGATGTTGTGCGCTCAGTGGATACCACAAGCAGCATGTCTAACTGGGTTTCTGTTGCTTCACCTTCAGGCCTAGAAAATATCAACTGCAAATTGGCTAAGAATAAACTGGGAGTAGAGACCAGAGTAGTTAAGGAGGATCCTGAATTTGTATGCTAAGTGATGTAGGTCTTGTTTAGAACTACATGGGTAACTAAATTGTGCTAATCTTATGTCACTGTGACAAAATGCCTCAGCGTAAAACAAGAGGAAAAGTTTGTATTGGCTTCTGGGAGTGTGGGAGGCAGCCACATCATGGAGGAAGGGGCACAGGGGGCCAAGGCTGCTCAGCTGTGGCAGGTCTGAAGTAGAGTGTGAGCCAGCCCCAGGCCTGGCTAGCGCCCTCTTTCCCCTGCCTTTGTTGTACCCAGCTCCCAGCTCCTGGATGGTGCCACTCAGTCTGAGCAGGCTTTCCTCATCAATTTGCCCTCGCTCATGTCATCTGCCTACAGAAACTCCCTCAGAGACGCCCTCAGAGGTGTGCTTTGCTTCACAGGTGTTTCTCAGTCCAACCCAACAGCCTTGCACTTACCCCACTGAAAGGGTGTCCAAGCTTCAGGGGCACAGAGCAGAGCTCTGACTCTGCCCTTCATCCAGGAGCAAGAGAGCATCACACTCACTGGCAGAGTAAACAACTCGCTCCCTATGCCAGCGATTCCAGGTTTCCTGTGTACCAACACCTGCCCGAGGCTGGTGACAAGGAAGGGGAATCCACAGCATCCTTTAGGCTGCAAGATAATTCAATTCCACCCATGTTCTGAGGCTATCTAAACACTTGCCTGCAAATTTCTATTGTTCTTGCCCACATACATCCACACTGAAGATGCACTGGATGTTAAAACTACTGGATGTCTTAGGACGTAGACCGATGCCCCAAAGGCTGTGGAATAGTGCCTGAGACACCTTGTCTCCAATGAGTATCTTATATGACGTACTAAAAGGTAAGTACTCAGACACATGGGTGTTAGGTTTTTCGGCAGCACAGTAAAGAGATAAGCAAGATAAAACAAGCCCTTATTAACTTTAAAGACACAGACAGAATCCCAGGGAAGACAGGAAAGGGGATTCCTCTAACCTGCTGCAAAGAGAGCTGAAACTTTTATAGACTTTTGCTAGAGGTAGAGTTTAAGAAGCAAGTTTAGAGACACCTATGGAGCTGATTGGGGTCTCTCCTGTGTCGTGGGAAAGGTGAGAGGCAACTGTGTCCAGGACTGGGTTGGGGAGAAGGAGGAAGTGGTCATTAAAAGATAAACTGTTGTTTTAAGGGTTTCAGCCATGTTAGATGACCACCATAATAATTCAGCAATTCATACGAGGGCCAGAACATACAAGTGAGTGAAGTTGGGGAAGGTACAAAGAAGCTGAGACTTTAATGTGATTTCCAAAGGACAAAGAAGAAGTAGACAGAGTGGCAATGGCTGTGAGGGACTTTCCTTGCCCATGGATCAGCAAATGCAAAGGTGATTGAAGTCAGACACTCAGGAGCCTTTCACAGAAGAACGACCTGAAGTGTCCATGCCCCACTGCCTCACCAGCACATCCCGAGGCCCAGAGACTCGCATGACCCAGTGTCTGCTCTGCTCTCAGAGAAAGCAAAGCTGGAAATATTTGGCCCTGCTTGAACTCACAAACCACAGGGAAAGAGGGCAGCAAGAGTGGCTCCCGGTGGCCTATTTCATTATTCTCCTTATAGTCCTCTTAATTGTACAAGTGGGGGAGGAGTGACAGTTGGAACTGCCCAGCATAAAGGCTGCCTGCTGTGAAGTGACTTACAAAACTGACTATTCCCAGGCATCCCAGACCTACAGAGCCCACCAGAGCTCTTTAAGCAGAAAGGGTAGCCGATGAAAAGCCCCTTCTGGGTCTCAGGTCCAGGGCCAAATGATGCTCTTTATTTTTAAATTGTGCATAGCTGAGACCCTAAGGCCCTGTAGTGCTAAGAAGAGCTGTGCCCTGCCCTTGTGTCAGGGAGAGAGGGCCTTCTTTAAGTAAAGCATCAAATTACAGAACGTGGAATTGTGTGCCTGAGGATCCAGATTCACACCGCCTTGCCTCAGGGGAAGTCCTGAGCATCCTACCTGGTTTTGTGAATGTCCATGTCTCTCCCAGCCCTCTCTCCTCAAAACAACAATTCCCTGTGTCCCTGATACAGTAGCTCATTCATCCCTTCCATGAAAGAGATGTCCAAGTGCTGTGGCTGAAGATGGCTTGATGGCTTGTCCCCTCCAAAACGTGTGCTGAGACAGGAAAGCCATGTGGCAGTGCTGGGCTGGGCCTTCGAGAGGCCATTAGGTGGAGAAGAAGACAAAGGCCTTTCTCACAGGCAGGGCTGATTCTTAAGGTCATGAGTTCGGAGTTTGGGGCCAGGCTTAGTGACTGTGGAGCAGCTGATGGAAAGGGAGTCCCTTGTGTCACCTCTTCCACAGCACCTGCTCCACTTCCACCCCCCTCAGTGTGTCCCAAGGGCAGGCAGAAGGCCCTCTCTAGCTATGCAGCCAGACCTTGGGCTTCCCAGCTTGCAGAGCCATGAGCCTAAGCAAACCACTTCTTGTTAACTATCGAGCTGCAAGGATTCTATTATAGCAGCACGAAAGAGACTAAGGCACTAGGGCTGTCATCCTGTCTTGGTCCTGATGACCCACTGCCACAAGCATCCAAACACTCTGTCACTGTCCTCCATCTGTATGCCCATCCCGAGTTTGCTCCAAACTTCTGCTCCCCTTGTGCACCACAGGTCTTCCCTGCTCCTTGCTGTCTTCCACCCCTTCATCCTCTTCACACACACCCAGTAGCTCCTGAAGACCACCGCCCGGCAGCCTCTGGGAAGGGTGCTTTCCTGTCCCACACCCGCAGGCCATTGCCTGAAGGCAAGGTGCGTCTCGTTTGTTTCTTCGCTGATGTTGCCAACCTTAAGTAGTCCCTCCCCTAGGATCTCATCAGCCTCAGCTGTCTTCTTATCACGCATTGAGTGTTTTAGCTCATAACCAGCCTTTTTCCTATTCCACTGTTCCTATCCCATCCACCAATATGGCCGCTAAACTCCATTTCTCATCTTCTCTTCCTGTCCCAGGATATCAGATGTCAATAGCCATGGTCAAACTTCCTATCACATTACTTCAAATGCCAGCACCTTCACTAAAATCCCAGTTTCAACTGTCCCATTCTGATTATTATTTTTCTTCCCTTTCTAGGACATCCCATACACTGCCACTCCAGCCTCTCTTGGGTCCTCCCCCACTATCTCCTAGCCATTGATCTTGCAGAATGTTCCCATGATCCTTCACGTCATTGCTTCTCTCTTAGAGCAGCTGGGATCCTGTGGTTCCTGCTATAATTACACTCTCCTCCTATTCTCAAGAATCTGTATCTCTCTCAAATTAATATACTTGTGTTCTGAGAGGGGAAGAAAACACAACCCAACTCTGGATACATTCAGTTTTGCTTTCGCCTGTACCAGGAAGAGTACCATGGAGTCCAGCCTCCCACCTTACATAAGGATGACTCACGGGGCTCTTCTCACTGTTCAATTACCTGATTCCATACTTTCCAAGGTTGCTCTGACAGTCACCATACACCTTCCATACACCTTCCCCTCTGTGAGACATCATATGACATTTTCACCTATTTGTTCTGCTCTTCATGGAGAAAAAATCTGATGTGCATGTGCTGATGAGCCCTCACCACAGTCACCCTTCCCCCCACCATGCTGTGCGCATGCGGTCTGCCGCTGTGATGACTCCGCCCCTTGCCCAGAGCAGGAAGAAGCTTCTGCCCAGCTCTCCTGCCTTTTAAACACATTGCTCTGTCAAATAAGAACTTTTGCAAATCATTTTGGCTCTCTACTAGGCCTAGCAACATATGCTGTAATATGTTCTGGAAAATCTCTTAACATCACATCTATCCCCAACATTGACATAAGTTCCTGCTTCACTTGTTGGAAAGAAATGAATTTTTAGTAACTTTTTTACTTTCTCCCTTTGCATATTCTTCTTCTCCCTCTCCCTCTCCCTCTCCCTCTCCCTCTTCTTCTCTCTCTCTCTCTGCCTGTCTCTCCTCTTCTTTTCTAGGATTTCTGGATACCAAAGTACACAAGGTCCCAAGTTTGATCCCCACAAAAAATTTTTGATTATTTTCCATCTTTTTACCCTCCTCTCCTTTATTTTCCCCTTCCTTCTTCCCTCGATCATCTTTCTGATTTTCAAGAGTTGGACTTCTTTTCTGTCATCTCCCATCTCTCTCTCTTTCTTTCTTTCTTGCCCTTGTTCTATCACTTGGGTTTCTTATGTGAGACATCTTGGGAAATTTAACTTTCTGTATCCTACTTAGGTCGCTTAGCATGATAGTTTGAGGAATCATAAACTTTCCTGCAAGTTACACTTCATTCTCTATGGATGAATTAATATATATGTATATATATTCATATTGTGGTATATATTCATACTGTGTGATATATAAATATCACACGACATTTTCTTTATCCATTTATCTGTTGACAGGCATCTAGGCCATATCTACAGCTTAGTTATTATGAATTGAACCACTATAAATGTGAATATTGATATACCGTTATAGTATGTCTTTACTTCTTTTGAGAATATATATAAGAAAGATGTCTATAGATTAGTCATGTAGGTTTTTTTGCTTTTTGAATTTCAGGGAAGGGTCTACAGGGTGCTCAGGGTCTCACTACTAGATCGGACTCATAGTGATCTGCCTGTTTACAGCCTCCCAAGAGCTGGGATTATAGGCACTTGCCAAGTCATGTAGAATTTCTCTGTTTAGTTGTTTTTTTGTTTGTGGAATCGCCATGCTAATTACCATAATGGTTGTGTTAGTTTACATTCCCATCAAGAATATAGGAGGGTTTATTTTCCCCCACATCCTTATCAGCATTTGTTGGATTTCTTTTTCCTCAAATCTTTACCAGCAATTGTTGTTTTGTGTTTCTCTGTGTTCATGAACACACATTCTGCTTTATATCGAAGGCTCTTTCTGAATACCTAGAGATAATTATGTGATTTTATTAGTCCTGGCTTCTTTTTTTTAATATCTAATTCATTTTATTGAGAAAGAAATAGCAATGAGACAGGTTCAAAATAGGTTAGTAGGACAGTCACAATAATTAATACATTGTGTATTGTTGCCTTCGTAGTAGTTATTCAGAGTACACGATGCAGACATGATATCTTGCCTAAATACTATTAGCACAAATCTTTCTTCTCACTGATCTGAGAGAAAGTAGTTGAATATCTTTCTTAACTATTTTGTATGTATATATATATATTACATATACTGATTCCTGTGCACTGCACCTTTTTTGCATTCCTAGGTTGAAGCTGACTTGGTCACGGTGTCTAATCCTTCTAATGAATTGTTGAACCTGCTTGCTAGTATCTTGTTGAGGATTTTTTTTCATCTGTGTTCAAGATTATTAGCCTTTGATGATCTTTTTTATTGAGTCCTTGGCTGGTTTTGGTATCAGTGTGATTCTGCTTTCATGGAATGAAAATTCTTGCCTGTTCAAATCCAAATTTTGCCTCTGAGGAGGATTGATGCTAGTTATTTAATTCTGTGGTAAAAATTCAGCAGGAAATTCACTGGGCCCAAGACCCTTTCTGCTGGTTAGAGTTCTTAATGCACCAATTTCATTGCTTATTGTTGATCTATTCAGGATTTTCATATCTTCTTGGTTCAATTTTGGTAAGTCAAGTGTCTAAGAACTTATCCAATTTTTATAGTTTCTGCAATTTATTAGAATGTAAGTTTTCAATAATCTTTTTTATTTTAGTTGTGTCTGTTATGTTTTCCTTTTTCATATTTAAATTTATTAATATATGCTTTCTCTCTTTTGTAGGTAAGTTTGGCTAAGGGTTTATCATTCATATATCCTTTTTATGTGTTTAGTACACAGTCTACAGGGTCTCACTACACAGATTGGACTCATAGTGATCCTCCTGTTTTCAGCCTCACAGGCATGCACCACCATGCCCAGTCTTATTCTCTGTCTCAGCATTCCCCATGGGTGGGGCTGGCACCCCGCCAGGGGATGGAACCCCAGTCCTTGTGTCTGCTTAAGCAGGAGCTTTAATCCATTGAGCTATCTGGCCGGCCCATTCATATATCTTTTTACAGAACCAACTCTTTAACTCACTGTATTTTTTAGTTTGAATTTCTTAAATATTCACTCTGATCTTTATAATTGCTTTCCTCTTACTAGTTTGGGTTTGGATTTTCTGTGACTTTCACATCTATTATTAGAATATTTACTTGGCATTTTTGTTTTATTTAATGTAGCCACTCATAACTATAAATTTCCCCGTTAGAACTGCTTTCTTTGTGTTCTGATGTCTTACTTCCATTGTCACTTGATAGTAAGAAATTTTTAATTACTTCCTCAATTTTGTCTGTGATCAGTTCATTATTTCAAATTATATTATATAGGGGCTGGGGAGATGGCTCAGTAGAATAAGTGTTTGCCTGGCAAGCACAAGGGCCTGAGTTC
>NDGM011155440.1:0-13593 GCA_002564305.1 Octomys mimax | reverse complement strand
AATGATGTAGAGTGTGCCTAAGGAGAGTCACATGGAGAGAAAATAATTTCTCAGGCTTTCACATCAGTAGACTTAAATACAAAAAGCTTCACACAAATGAACAAAAAGGATTGTTTTGAGCATGCTGGTAAGTTTAAGACACTTACAAATGTGGGGGACTTTCCACAGCGCTTGTAGTTCTCCACATACACAATGAGCCACAAAGGGTAGTTCATACAGCATCCTAAAGAAAACAAAATGTGATCCAAGATTTTTAGACTAATTAAATGTTATGCAACTACAAAGAAAGCAGAGAAAAATTTTCACATTTGACATGTGTAGACTCTGGCTCCATGACTCATTTTTGAAGAAACTACTGCAGAACGTTCTTCATTCCAGAGCCGGCTGGACACCGAAGGAGAGCCAGCCAGTGACAAGTGGTCATCCCACCAAACTGTAGGAGTAAAATTCAAACAAATGTGGGGATTGTGACATAAAACAGGGCTTACTGTTTCAAGCCCTAGGTGTGTTTAAAAATGATATTAATTAACACAACTGGAAAGGCAAGCAAGAAATAAGACAATAATATGAACGTGATGCTTTTCTCTTCACAGATTGGTTTTTATTTGTTGGGGGTTTTTTTGGTTTTTTTTTTTTTCTTTTTCTTTTTTTTTTTTGGTATAGGGTCTCGCTGTGCAGCTTGGGGTCATAGTGACCCTCCTGTCTCAGCCTCTCCAGGGCTGAGGTTACAGGTGTGCACCACCGTGCTCGGTTTCAGGCCAGCTGGGCAGGGCCTGCACCAAATGCAGTACCAATGATTGAACTCAGGACCTTGCACTTAGTAGGCACTTAGACCACACCAAGCTATCTCCCCAGCCCGTTTTTCTCTTAATTGTAGATTTATTTAAAGTGGAAAAAATCAAGCAGTAAATGTTTACATACATAATTCAGAATCATATTTGAGCATCAGAAAGGCTATAAAGACCTAGGCGACAATCACAGCCCTGCGTAATCTTACATGTTAAACTTTCACAGCGCATTAACAGATGAAATTTTGTTTTCGCACTTTAGACTTTTATCTTAGTTACCTTTCCCTCATTTCTGGGATAAAATAGCTAACACTCAAAATTAAAGGAGGAAATTTTTATTTATCTCACAGTTTGTGGAAGTTTCCGTCCGTACTCAGCTGGCTCCAAGGCAGAATGGCATGTGGCAGGGGGCAGCAGTTCATGGTGGCAGAAAACAGGAAAACAACAAGAGAAAATGGGAGGAATAGCAGCAGCAATCGCTACAGAGAGCAAGTCTATCTCCCTGAAGTTTCATTCAGGCTACCTGCCCCAGGCTGGGTGTAGCACTCACACCCATAATCCCAGCACGGGCTTATGAATTAATCACAAACTCTAGAACTGCATGAGGTTTTAGGGGGACAACTAGACACCAACCATAACAATTTTTGACTTTTCCTATGGAAAATTATATAAGAAAATCATTTAATCTTCAGGAAGAAATTATCAGAAACAAGTTACTAAAATGCAATAACATGAGAATGGTGCAAGCGGGGAATTTCAAATCAAGGGATAGAGAGACTCCATGTGGAAATCAGGGGTTTTCAGAGTTATTAAGATTGTGGCTTCAACAGAAACTGTTGTATTTGTAGGCCTTGAAAGTTTATATATAAATTAAAAGAATTTTTCATAAATATCTTCACTAGAGAAAAACAAGAATTGTATTTATTTTACATTGAGATATAAAAAAATACATTGAGTCATGATTTTGAATAGAGGAGCAAACTGGTAGCTCACAAGATGTAAAGCTGTTAAGGCTGCCTAATTTAAAGAACCTGTGTTAGGTGTGAGGAAAATACTAATAAGTTGGTGGGAATATAAATTAGCATACTATTTTGGAGAGCTATTTTGTGATATCTTTAAAATATAGCACTTGCAATGTTAACACATTTTGTACCTATTTTTCAAAAAGAAACCAACTAAATGAACTACAGTACATCAATCAGTGGAATTCTATTACAAGTCTAATATTTTTAAAACATTATAAATCCCATAAATATGATTATGCATGTAAATTATATATGTAATTACATATATTCCTGAACATTTACATATGCAAAGAAAATATCTGGGAGGATATAAAACATAGAATATGTTTGGAAGAGAAATTTTCTACATGACTTAATATTTTACAATGTGGACTACTTTCTTACAGTTAAGAATAAAAGACCAAATTTAAGACATGATCACAACATTATCTCTGTTTTTATTTCTGTGGAGTTTACAGAATCAAACAATACTACAACTGGAAAGAACTTAAAGGAATGTCCATTGTTGAATTCCTATTGATTTGTTTGGTGAAGTTCTGTACGATTTCTATTGTTTTTGTTTTTACCATTTTGTGTTCTTTTTAGATAATAATTTCAAAAAATCAAAGCTAACTCATATCCTGTGAATATGTCTACTCTATACTTAAAATGCAGCTGTCCAGTCTTGATCCTTGTTTTGGATTTGTAATTTTCTTTTTTCCTTGAACAAAAGACAACTGGAACAATTAAATGTAAATGATAAATATGCCATACTTAGCAATGCACACTTTCTTAGTATTCTCCACAGAAATAAGCTAATAAAATTTTCAGAAACATATCCCACTCACCTCTTATCATCTTAAAAAAAGAAAAAATTCAAATCTTTTAATTCTCACCAATTTTTAACAATGATTCTCAAGTACCCAAGGACTGTTGAGGTTATCAAGACATCTACGTCAGCTAATATTTTTAAAACATGTGCTCTTGGTCATAATATTATGTTGCCCAGAAACTCCATCTAATGAATACTATTAAAATTTTTCATTTCTTATAGTTTGCATGTATAATCTCTTCTGTTTAAATTTGCATAACAAATAAACAGAAAGCCTAATAGTAAATACATCCCAATCTTGAACCCCTCTATTTTGAGGATTCACAATCCTCTGGGGTCAAAGTATTGGTGGTTTTAACATAAGAATCCCCAGACCAAGTCACATAGAGGCTTGACTCCAGAGTACTCATGACCATGAGAGTGTAAGTAAAGAATCGCAGTGAGTATCCACCTACTGAGAACTCAAAGCACAGGGCAGTTATATGGTAGAAGACAAGCTATTTGTAAGGGTAGAAAAGCCAAAAACATGTCTGGCACCAGGGAGCCTTCGCAGCAATACACTGAGCAGCTCTCTCTCCACATGAAGTTTAAAGCATAATTGACTTCTTTGGTATAAGACTTCACAGCCTTCCTCAGTTTCAGAAGATATGGGATAGTGGTGAGAAAACAGAGCATCGGACTCCTTGTTCTAAAGGCAGAAAGTATCTCATTTGATTTTTACAAATACAATACATGATTATCTTTTTTATTCCCAAATTATGGCAGCCTGATATAATTTGGATCTTGGCTATTTCCTATAGGCCCACATATTAAACTTTTGATTGCCATCCGGTGGCATTAATGGGACATTAAGAGGCAGGGACCTAGTGAGAGGAAGTTATTAAGTATGTGCCTTTGAAGGAGATACTGAACTCTGGCCTCCTCCTCTCTTTGTTACTGCTTCCAGGCCACCACAAGGTTTTAGGTCTCCTTTACCAAACATTCCCACCAAAATGTACTCTACCACCAGGGGCCCAAAGCAATTGGGTCAAAAGACCATGGACTGAAATGGTGATTAAGTAAACCTTCCTTTTCAATAAGTTGCTTACCTCAGTTATCTCACAGTCATGGGGAAAAAAGTAACATATGATCTCAAGCAGCATACTGAAATAAAATGTACAATCCTATCCTAGACAGAATAACTGAGATGACATAATAATATGACATAAACTCATAATATAATCTGATAAGAAGAGTAATTTTACTTCAATGTATAGTGTAGCTATATGAAATTGAAGTAACCTTCTGATTCATTTCAGTGGTTTCTGTGACCCACTCCTCATCTGAGATTCTGATAGAAGGCCCAAGGGCTTAGCTAATTAAATTATCAATATTCTTTGGACAAAAATTCCAATAACTTGGATTTGAAAAGTGGCCTCATGATGTGAGAAAATCCTGTAGATATTTTTTCCTCTCTTACACAATAGTAAGGTGCAGTCAGCAGAAGTCTCAGGGACATATTCTTAAGAAAGTACATGGAATAAAAGTAGTCTGTGCTACCAATTCAGAACAAGCTCAGATACAATCAACTGAATGGAGGTTAACATTAGAACTATCCTGAAAAGCTAAGCTTAAAAATTGCAGATAGACCTAAGATCTAGTCTATGTTCCTTTGAGCAAGAAAAAAAAGTGAATATTAATTGTTTGAATTTCTAAACCATTTAAGTGCTTCTCAAAGTACAATCTATATTTCACAAAGTTTATTTATAGTCACATGGATGCATCTCATAGATACACTATGCACGGTAAGAAGTCGTGTCTCAACTGAAGAAAAGATTCAAACAGCAAAGGGGAACTTTTCAGGGAAAACACTATCTTAACTTGGGTTACACAAGTAAGTGTATTTGTGAAAACTCACTGAACTATACAATTAAGAGTTCTCACTGAACTATACAATTAAGTCATATTTTAATGACTATAAAACATAACTCAGTTTAAATGAATGAAATTGACCTACAGTTACTGTTCTGCAAAAGTAGGAGTAAGAGAGACAAATGTAAACAAATTTTTTTGCTGTAGGATCTTAGAGCCTTTAAAAATGTTAACGTGTACTTTATTTCTAGGAGTTGGCAATAAGAAATAATATGTTCCAGATTTATTTGCTTACAGAAGTTTTTCCCACATATATTAACCTCTATAAGTAGTAATGTCTTAGAACACAATAACATTAGCGTAGAAAAAATTAAACAGCTATGAATTTTTAATAAACTGCAGCCATTAAAAACAAATAAACATCCAATTTTAAGCAATCACTTTCTGTTGAACACTCCAGAATAAACTAGTTATAAAATACATCTCAATAAAAATACACACTCTATTCAAGTACTAGAAGAATTCTGCTCAGAATAATAAACTCAATTTTTGAATTCGCAACTTAAAACTCTTTAGGGAGTAATGAAGTCACAAAGTCAGTTGTCAATTCAAGAGCTGAGACTCCATGCCCAGGAAGTTCATCCCCTTCCTATGTAGACAGCATTTATCTTTCTGTTCTTGCAAGCCATCCAACTCATCTAGTGCTGGTATCAAGGCATTGAAACAAAAGATTTTTTTTTAAAAACTAAATCTTAGGGGGAGACAAGCATGTGTAAGAGGACTTAAGGGGGAGCACTCAGATCAGCACCTTCGGAGGAGCAGGGAAGCAGGACTAGGTGAGAGACGTAACCACTTAAGAGAGTCACTCATAACAGAGGTCTTCATAGGTCCTGCAGGGGAGCTCCAGAGAAAGCAGGTCCCAAGGGACACCCCGCCTTGAGGCCAGCAAGCTAGACCCATTCCCATGATAGACTTCAGTGGCATGTTGGCTGTCCAGAGAAGAGGAATGATTGCACATAAGGGAACTTCTTTGGCTGAGGACAGTTTCTATAGACAGAGCTCACTGGGAGCTGTCACCTGTCACTTGAGAGTGGGGCCACACATCAGTGTCCCTGCAGCCTTCAGAATCACCAGATCCCTGGAGGGGGTGGCCTGAAAGAAACTGTTCCTACTACATATAGGTCTTGCTACTAATAGATATGAATCAGTCATCAACAGAGGACGCCTATAATCACAGCAGTTGGGGGGCACAAATTTGAGGCCAACTCAGCAACATAGTTCAAGACCTACCTGAACTACAGAGCAAGACCACCTCAAAAAAAGAAAAAAAAATCAGTAGCCAAACTGAGCCCATATTGCTTTGTCTGTAACAATCACAAAACTGCAAGAACTGCAAACAGCCTTGGATAGTTACTAATAGGTATTGTACTATATAAATTACAGAACAGGAAATTCCCTGACCAGTTCCACCATGCTAGGAGCACAACTGTTCACAATGGTCTGAGAATAATAGATCTCATCAAGGAGAAAAGAAATCCATAACACAAAATTTAACATCAAGAAGATTTAGAGTAATGTCCCAACAGTGGATTGTTTAAATAAAATTGCCTTGTGCCCATTTTAATTAAATTACAATAGCATTGCATTGGGCAAAGTAATGAAAAACATTAGAGCTTTGTAGATTTCTCCCTAACTCTCCTTTTAAATATATGTTAATAATTAAATCAAAACACATCTACTGAAAGCCTTCTATCATGAGAACAGCCCTCTTGTTATTAAGAGAAGATAGACATGTGAATAGGTAATTATAAATCAGCCGCATGCTCATTCATTCAGTACATTTAAGCACCAACCATATGGCTAATCCTGAACAAGAGAGAAACAATTCTTGTGTTTATGGAGCTTGCATGCAATGCAATGACTATTAAAATGGAAAGCTGAAGAAGATATTATACTCTTTGTGTCTACTGAAAAGAAAGGGCCACAGTAAGCTTAATAATAAAAATAAAAACAATAGTATCTAACCTTTACTGTGTGCTTACAATGGGCCAGCACTTATGTAAATGTATTTTGCTATCAAGTCAATCGTCTGAGGGATACTAGTAATATTTATTTATAGACAATTAAGCTAAAACTTAGAGATTGAAGAATTTAAGCAAGTTCACATGAATAGTGAGAGACAGGCCTTGGATTCTCACAGGCAGTAACTTTGGAATTGTGCTTCAAAACTGACTAGGATTTTGGCAGATGGACAAAAAGAGAAAGATGGTGAAAGCCTTCCCGACATAGGGAACTACAAGGACAGCCATAAAAATGGTCAGAAACATTTGAGAGAGGCTGCTCATAGGGAAAGAAACAAGAGTGAAGATCTGGAAATAAGGGGTATGGGTGAAGAACAAGATAAGAAAGGAATCATATACCCCATAAAGAGGCTGATGGAATTCAGGCAAGGAAGTGGTGCCAATTTTGTCATATCAGTAAAAATATTAATCAGAGAAAAATGGCAAACATGTACTAAACATCCTGTACACTAGACATGAGCTAAAAAAACAAATTATCTGATTCCAATTTCACTACCACCCCAGGAGGAAGGCACCACCATTGTCTCTAGTACAGAGAGAACACTGAGCTTAGAGGAAGCCTCTGAACTGTCCCAGGCTCTCCCATTCTCAAGCTACAGAGCTGAGACCCAAAACCAAGGAACTATGATTCCCAAACCTGTGCTCTCAGCTGCCTGCTACACAGGACACACATTTGGTGGCAGGGTCGGGGGAATAGTGACAGGGCAATGAGGCAGAGATGGACGCACCCACTCAGGAGGTAGATGAAGCAGCCCTCAACCGTGGAACATCTAGCTGAGGGCTGGAGCAGAGGAGAGTCGAGAAAGATGCACACAGAGGTAGCGCTGGAGACTAAGTGAGAGCTGGCAGAGACAAGAGTGGAAGGGCATGGGATTGTAGCCAACTGTCTAGAGAGATGGTGACTCTGGGAACAGGAGAATGAGTGGAAATAAGCGCTGATAGAGGTGGGGGATGGGCAATGACAGACTATGTGGGGATATCAAAGGAAGAAACCAGAGGTCTGGAAATAATATGCTGTGAAGTTACAGATTTGACCACAAATATTTTGAAGGCCCAAGAACAGTTGAAATGTCTAAGAAAAAAAATGTAAAGAATATAAGAAGATGATAATAAACAGAAACTTTAAAAACCCCAACTATTCCAGAAAGAATCCACTTTCTCGTCTATAAAAATGATACACATCTACCTTCCTTAAAAGCCTTCTTGAGAAAAGGCTTCTTCATGGAAAGCAGTGTCCTTTAGCATTGTTTCTGAAAAACCACCTCATCACCTACCCTATGTAAAGTTTTAAGCTACTTCTGGGTGCTCTATTTCTGTTGGAGAAAACATAAGCCTGTTGTATATATTTAGCAATAAATAGAAATAGTACTGATAGTTTATCAGACTTATTGCCACTGATTTCCTGGCCACTAGCTTGTGCTGTCAATGTCCGTAATTCCACTTGGACGTCACTCTGCTGGCTGTGAATGGAAGGGCTTTATGATTCCAGCTCCCAGGACACACTGTTACCAGCCTTATTTACGCTCTCTGGTCACTCTCCTCCCATCAGTTCAGTAAATTACTGCCATGAAGCTTCCTTGCCTGATCAGGAATCTGCATGAAAGGCTGGTTCTCGCGTTTCTCTTTAAAGCAAAGAGAAACTTCTCAATGTTAACATGTAGCAAAACTGAAAGAAAGGACAGCCTGTTTGGTCCGCCTCCCTGGCTGTTGCTACCTTGCTGTTTCTGACACGCAGACCGGGAGGTCTGATGAAGTGTTCCTGCAGCCCCAGAGCCGCTCGGTCCCCCTGGTAACCGGAGCCCTGAGCGCAGACCGCTCTTGCGACTTTCTCGCGTGGTTCTTTTGTGTGACTTTGGGAAGGACTGGTGGAGGATTTCTCAGCGTGTGCCGGCGGAGGCAAGCAAGCCGCGCAGGGAGGAAGGACCCACGCCGCGCGGTAGCAGAAGGAAGCCAACTCGGACCTCACAGGGCTGGAACTGGCTGCACTCTGGCATGCAGCAAAAACAACAATCAAATTACTATCTTGTTGTGCCGCTGGAGGCTCTTGGAGAGGGATTTGTGCGCTGGCTTAATGACCGTGCGAAAGGAGGGGAGTTACAGAATAGCCCAATGTATCTGCTTCATGGATCCTGGGGACAAGTGTAAGTTCTCCGGCTACTCTTTGATTGCTGTGTGATGTTCTTTCTTTCTTTCTTTCTTTCTTTTTCTTTTTCTTTCTGGTTTGAAATCATGCTTGGCCAAAATGAATTCATTTCCATGAGAATCTCTGGGGTAGAAAGTTGTCTGTCGATCTCCAGGACTTTTCTTTCTCCCTGTGTTAACTAAGCATCATAATACAAGCTGATATGCCTGGCAGCAACTGCTGCAGCACCTCAGACTGAGACAGAACTGCTACCTGAAGTGCATCCACTTATTTACTAGAGGATTAACGCCAGGTACATCTTTAATTGGCTCTCTTAATATCATCCGCATACATCACCACTGGCTTGGATTGCACGCTGTTTTAAAGCCATGGCTCAGTTTGTGTGATGAGAGTACCTAACTGGAGGAGGTACAGCTAAACAAGATTTCTAGTAGTTACAAAACTTTTCTTCTTTGGCCAGGATCACATTTGTCTTCCTAAATTCTCACAATTCTGCACCCTCCTCGGTAGCAAAAGTTTGTTGTGGTTGGGTGTTTTGGTGGTTTTTTTGTTTGGTTTGGTTTGGTTTGGGGGAGGTTGTTTTTTGTTTGTTTGTTTGTTTGTTTTTGTCATTGCTCATTGCTTGCTGAAAAAAATACAACCCAATAGCAGACTGCACTGAAACTGCGAAGAGAGGAAATATAAAGAAGCATCACAGTCCTTTAACTGTTGTTACAATGACGGAGAGAAAGTCAGCCAAAGGAGTCCCCGTGTCCGCCAGCTTCCACATGGTGCCGTGCGGGGATACAAAGATGAATGGTGAACGGAAGCTGTAACTTGTGAGTCTTTCAACACCTCGGCTTCTACAAGTTCTGGCATCGACATGGATATTCTTTGTGAAGAAAACACCTCTCTAAGCTCAACGCCGAACTCCTTAATGCAAGTAAATGATGACACAAGGCTCTACAATGCCTTTCACTCAGGAGAAACGAATATGTCTGATGCATTTAACTGGACAGTAGATTCTGAAAATCGAACCAACCTTTCCTGCGAAGGGTGCCTCTCTCCAACATGCTTCTCCTTACTTCATCTCCAGGAAAAAAACTGGTCTGCTTTATTGACAGCTGTAGTGATTATTCTAACCATTGCTGGAAACATACTCGTCATCATGGCAGTGTCCTTAGAGAAAAAGCTGCAGAACGCCACCAACTATTTCCTGATGTCCCTTGCCATAGCTGATATGCTGTTGGGTTTCCTGGTCATGCCTGTGTCCATGCTAACCATCCTGTATGGTGAGTGGCATTCCTTTCCTAGCTGCACTCACGCCGCTCCCAACGAGCATGTGCATGCCCTGAGCAGAGTTTGGCAAGGGGTTCAGCTGTAATAGGTGGCTTTTCTTATAGGCTAGAGCCCATCACATTACGTTATTTAAATTTTAACTCTTAAAATGATGTTTCACTTTAAAAAACACAGACACCTATTATCTGAGATTATTACTTTTGAGCTTTCATACGGAATTATAAAGTTGTGTGTTTTAGTACATTTTGCATAAATGATTATAAATAACCCAATAGAGTCATTGAACAGCAATTTATCCATCATACTGAATCTACTTGATTTCTGCTCCTTTATATTCCTAACCAAGTATTCAAGCCTTAGACAGGCCAGTTTTATATTTGTTAAAGTCTCCAGCACTTCTAATGAGGTAGTAAAACCTTCTCAATTACCTTGGAACGTTTGCAGAGAGAGCATTAGGAGTGGAGCAGGTTTAATGTTAAAATATTTAGAGTCTCTATTAGAATAAATGAATTGCTCTGGTATTAATTGCTTCTGCCCCCAAGAAGCTAATTTGGAAATGTGTCTTTGAATTAAACTCTTTAAAAATGCATATGCATAAGCTCTTTCAGTCTGGTTTGCAGGAGGGTGAAAACAAGTGGAAAGAGGTTCCTCTTGCTTTCCTCTCAACCTAGACTGACATAAACATCTCAGCAAATCAGCAAACACTGGAAACGCTTCACCGGGAGCAGATTGAAATATTCTTTCCAAGTGATAAGTAACATAGGCAAATCTCTCTTTAAACAGAAAGCGAAGGAGAGAATGCTGAGACTGCTGAATGGACACATCAGCAGATTGCAGAAGGCCTGGAAACAGGTTGATAGCTGTTTTTAATAAAGCATTTTCAGGCCAACTTTTAGAGGCTTAAAGAAAAAAAAAAAGTAAGGAAGCAAGCAGGCAAGGAAGGAAGGAAGGAAAGATTCACCTAGCCCTGAAGAAAGAGGAGGAGGAAGAAGGTGAGCGAGGCAGAGCAGGCATCACTCTGTACAGGGTCGCCGCTGCGCCTGCAGAGCTCAGCATCTGTTTGACCATTCAAATGCCACACGGGGATACATTTTTTCGTGTGCCTATCATTTTTCAGGCATTCTGGAGGGGTTTTACGCTTTCTAAAAGTCCTACCCGCAATCAGACGCAAACTCCAGGTATGCGGGGTGACCTCGGAAGCCGAAAACGCTGCTAGCAGGTGGGGTGACCTCCGCAGACGGGTAGGGCGGGCCTGGCGGAATTTCCAGGACCACCGGTTGGTGCCAAGAGCCCAGATGCAAGGGCGCCCCCTTGTGGCAGCCGTTCACCCAGCAGCCCCTCGGCACCCGCCCTGGCAGTTCCTCCAGCCTCGCTCAGCCTGCCCGGGTGCAGCCCAGCGGTCTGGTCCGAGGAAGCGTTCACTCGTTATCCCCACCGCAAACCCCGGACTAAGGTCCGCGGCTGCCTCCTCCCAGAGAAAAGCCCTCCGATTGCCAACATCAGCTCTGAACAGGCTGCGCCGACTTCCCCTCAGGCGCTGCTGAAGAACATGCATTCTTTTCGTCTCAGTCACTTTGCAAACCACGTGAGGGAAAGGTTCTAAATGCAGATGTGACTGCACCCTTTCCTTTTCTAATTGTCCCCAGTGACCCCTTGGTAGTCAGAGTAGTTCACTTGTGGAGTCTGTGCAGCTTTGGAGTCTGTGATATTGCGAAAGAAGAGTGCTCCTTGTAATACTCCTTATATGCAGACGTCATTGCTTATGCTGCTACCAAAACTACTTAACAGTTTATAGAACCGTTTGATCTTTTCTAAAATACACAAAGAGGACACTTTGCTGATGTCTTCTATGTCCCTAATAGAGCAAGTGAACCACAGTGCTTCCTATATACTGGAGTCTTCAAGGAGCTTTAAAACCTATTTTCGTTTGGGACATGCCTTCAGTCAGCCCCTGAGAATGTTTATCTGGACCGTTTGGCTTGGTCCCTAAAGCTCTCCAGCAGATTCTGTGTGTAGGTCAGAGAGAGAACCGGCACCTACGCAGCTCTCCAAGTGTGGTCCAAGGAACAGCTGCAGCATTACGTCACCACCGTCTTCAATATTCCCACACACCCTAGATTTGAGGTTTACACTCAAAGCATCACTAGGTAGCTATTTCTCATTTTTACAAGTAAAGACATATTCCCAACTGGATTATTAGTTATTTAGTCATCTGTACCAATACCATGTATTGCCATTGGTGCATGAGACCAGGTGCTTATAATAATGACTATGATAGGACTAAGCTTAGAAGCTACAATCTGCAGGGAAAATGTGTGAATAAATAATGACAGTACAGGCCAGGGAGATGGCTCAGTAGAGTAAGCACTTCCTTGGGAAGCACAAGGGTCTGAGTTCAATCCCCAGTTCTGCCAAATAAATAAATAAATAAATAAATAAATAAATAAATAAATATTTTTTAAAATGACAGTACAATGTGAGAGATGCTCCCACAAAGGATCTCAAAGCGCAGCACAACTCCAGGCCCTAAATCATTTTTAAATAGTTTTGCTAAGTGGTAGGAAAGCAAGAGAACCCCTGAAGAGGGACAATTTGCATTGTCACTTGACAGAAATGTAATCCCAGATAGCAGAAAAACTCAGACCTTGTGATCACCAGTTATAGTCAAAACACATATCAGAGTCTGTCCTGATGTTTAAAATGTTTGGCATTACCCTTGCAGTCACCTGTGGCCTTCCCCACAAGGGAAACTTGTGTCCCAGAGCATAATTCACAGGCCCTGGGAGGCATGGGATAGTTTACTGACACTGAGCTTCTGTGTTGTAGGGTACCGGTGGCCTCTGCCTAGCAAGCTCTGCGCAGTCTGGATTTACCTGGACGTGCTCTTCTCCACGGCCTCCATCATGCACCTCTGCGCCATCTCACTGGACCGCTACGTGGCCATCCAGAATCCCATCCACCACAGCCGCTTCAACTCCAGAACTAAGGCATTTCTGAAAATCATTGCTGTTTGGACCATCTCTGTAGGTAAGCAGGAACATCTGTCAGAGTCTCCTTTGGAACAACAGCTCATGCTTTCGCCGGAGACTTGCTCTGTTTTGTTGCTCTGAAACCTGACATCCTAAATCTATTGCTTCCTGAATTGCAAAAGATGTGCCCCAACAGTAGTAATTATCAGGTTTTCCTTTCCTAAGGAAAATCTGCTTATGTCACTGGCTAACAACATACATTTGTATCACTCTGCTAAAGGTAAGAATAAAAACACCAGGAGAGGCAAAAATCAGTCATAAACTGCTAATTTCTCTTTCTCTCATTTTTATTTTCAGTAGTCTAAATCCTAGGTGTCCCAGAAACAAGTCGTATGATCACTGGGCTTGGGGCCAGCATTAGGGCACACAGGCTTGTACGAGAGAACATAGATGTCTGGAGTTCAGAGAGAGGTACCAGGTAGCACAGCTCAGAAGGAGAATGCACTGACACAAGTAGGTGACCACTTGCTCAGCCTGGGCATTTCAGCCTGCCTGGGCCTCTGGCCCTCTTTCTCCCATTTTGATGCCCTAGATCAAAGAATTTCTTTTTCTTTTTCTTTCTTTTTTTTCTTTTTTTTTTTTTTTTT
>NDGM011155436.1:0-11145 GCA_002564305.1 Octomys mimax | reverse complement strand
ATTCCTCTGATTGTTTCTCCTCTTGCTTCCAGCCCTCACCTGCAGATGCCCCCTCGTCTCAGCCAGCTAAGCGTGCCCTTTGACCAGCCTCACCCCCAGTGAGTGGAAAAGCCCCTCTGAATCCCCTGCTTTCCATTCTTTCCTGGCCTCAACCCCCTCTATTTTCTTTTGTGGTCACTGCCAGGGGCCTGCTGCCGCGCCAGCCTCAGGAGCATGCTATAGACATGACCATGGATGAAGACAGCTGCCTAAACCAGCCAGTGGGAAGATACCACCAGGGCACCTGGTGGGTGGCAGCCTTGGGGTGGAGATCTGCCTGGCAGCGGAGGGAGAGGGTGCTCTTATCTATTTCACTGCTTCTCCGTTTTCTTCTTGTAGGGTGGATGAAGACATGTTCCCTGCCCTACTGCCTCCCACGGAACAGGACCTCACCAAGCTTCTCCTAGAAGGCCAAGGGGAAGCTGCAGGGGGGTCCTTGGGAGCCCAGCCACTCCTGCAGCCCTCCTCCTACGGGCAGTCCGGGATCTCCATATCCCATCTGGACCTAAGAGCCAACCCCAGTTGGTGATCCCAGCTGGAAGGCAAGCCCAGGGACAGCTCTCCTGTCTCCACGGATCTGCTCCAGGTATCTGCTCCCAGAGGTGCCTGCCATCTCCAGCTGCTCCAGGAGGAAAATACTTCACCAGGGGAATATATGATGGGGAAAGCCATTCGCCTTCCTTCCTTCCTACCACACAGCACTGTCCCCTCTCTTACACCACTGGAAGAAGTCCAAGCTCAAAAATCAAACAGGCCCTAGCATGCGTACTCCCGCAGTGCACACACTGCTCTCCACAGAAGCTGCAAGAGTGCAGGTTAGGGCACGGAGGACTTCTCCACTCACTCAAGAGCCTGGGCACACATGCAGACATGTGCACACATCTGCACTACAAACCAGGGACAAGAGAGTGAGGACCTGGGTGCCAGCTCTGGGGGCCCAGAGAAGCGGTGTAAGGGAGCCTCTGTGAGAAGTCTGGGCATGTGGTTATTGCTAGGGATTTTGCTCAGATTAGCAAAATGTTAATCCCAAGGCTCAGATTCTTGTCAGATGGAGCCTGGGTACACAGCCCACAATATGCAGAAGTTCAAGGGCTAAGCTTTGTTGTGTGTAGCTGTGTGAACATGTGTATTCTCAGACCTGACATGTACAGGTGACGTTTTATGACTATAGAACAGGTCTGCTTTCACATGTGACAACACACATTTGGATGTGGGACTGAGACACTGCATGATACATACCCAGTATGATAGCCTCTGACATAGTAACCCAGATGTTGTTTTGAATGTGACTGTACTCGGGTGTACCTGCATAGCAATGACATCGACATGACTATGGTTTCGGTGGCTCCATACCCCCAATGCTGCCCACAGCCAGGGGACGAAAATGACACCCAGGCTTCCACATGTGGCCCCTAGGTGTTGGGGTCTCTGCCCACTGTTTCCCTCATGGCTCCCCATCCACTGCCAGCTCCCTGCCCCCATGCCACCCATTTTCCCTCTTGGTGGGGGATCATGGATCCTAAGCCATAAAATAAATTTTATTCCAAAATAACAAAATAAATAATCTACTGTACACAATCTGAAAAGAAAGATGCTCTAAGTGCTCGGACAGGTGCTGTGGTCCGGTCCCACCTGGGGAGAACCTGAGTCTAACCCAGGCCTCTCAAGGGCTGGCAAGGGACCCCCTATCCACCTCCCCCAGAGGGCAGGAGGAAAAAAAACTGCTGAGGACTTGGGGCAGAAAGGGGGATATGTGGGCAAACTGCAGCACTCATTAAACTAAAGAAACAAACTAGAAGCACAAAAACGTGGACAGGGAGAGGAGGAAAGGTCCAGTGTTCGCAGGTCCCCAGTTCAGGGGAGAAATGTTGCCATTTGTAGCTGCTGGACCTTCCCCGGGAAGTCCCCCTGCCCCCATGTCCAAACTGAGTCTGACTGCTCACATCACTGGTGGCCACCTAGAGAGAATGGGAGTGGGTTGTGTGAGGGAGGGGAGCCCCAGCTGCCCAGAGGCAGAGTCCTTGTCCCTTGTTCTGGGCGGGGGTGAGGGGGCACCACGCACCCTTCTTGTGTCCTCTTGCTGTGCCCCTGCTCATTATTGCTTGAAGCCCCATAGTCCTGTGCCCATGGAGCAGGTGGGGATGCAGGAGAAGGGCAGCAGAAGGATCAGGGTGGTGACGAGATTCTGAGGATGGAGTGGGGCATCTGTGCGAGCCACAAGTCTGCTTCCTGGGTCTGAAAGCAACAGTCCACCCTCACTGCCTGCTGGCCTCAGCCTCCACTTTGACGCTGCTTCTGCGACCCTCCACCAGTGCAGGATGGGGTCCTGGGGCTGGGCACCGATCCAGCAGTCCTTCCTCGAACTCTGCAGGAAAAAGGCATAGTTAGGAGATGGTGAGTGGAGACTGTGGACAGAGGTAGCTGGTAATGGAGGAAGAGGCAGAGAAAGCTGTGAAGACAAGCTCACTTTATTGAACTACTATCTTCTGCCCACTGCAAGTGTACATGGGGGGGGGGTTGTCCCATACTCAAGTGAGTGCAGGCCCTTCCCCCTTCTGGCCTTGTGTAGTTCTCTGTCTCTGTATGTCCCTCTTTCTCTGTCTTTACCGCCTCTGCTCTGCTGGAATTTCTGGTTCTGTCAGGAGCTGCGGGGGTGGCTTGGCTCTGACCTCTCCCCCTCCCCCCTCCCAGGCTCCTCCACCCCCACTCATCTCTGCCCCCCTCCCAGGCCCCACCCACGCTGCCATTGCCCCCTTTTTTGATAGCCAAATCAGGGGGAACACAGGAAGCCAGCCTTTGAGCTCCTCCCTCAAAAAGAGCCCCCCTTCCAGTCCCCACCCCCACATCCCACCCACACACAGTTTAAAAATACCAAGCCAGGGTTGGTGGCTTTGTCTGCTGCGTCACTCTCAGCCCAGCCGCTGCCTGCCCTCTGCTAGCCATTCCCCCACCCACCCTCCACACACAAAGCATCCCTCTTTGGGCTCCACAGGGCAATCCCAACCCTACCACAACCAGACCACTTGACCCTCCGGTATTAAGTGGAGTTCTGGCCAAGCTTCCCTTATGGGACATGACCTTTCTTCCCACTCACCTTCATTCCCCCTTTTCTGTCCCCTTGCTACTCCCAGCTTCCTCTTCAGAGTCTACCAAAGTCAGACCCTGCCCAGGCAGAATGGCCCTGCAGGGTCCTCTCCACCCAAAGATTGGCTAGCTGGAGCTCCTCCTACTGTGCTCTCTGGCAGCTGTATCCTCCTCCCACCCTGGTCCCTGCACACCAGGACTGCTGTTTGGGGCCTGGGTGGCTGGAGTGCTTGGGGACAGCACTTCTGGCTGCCTCACCTGCGAGAGGTGGCTTCGCAGGCACACAGGGGCTGAGGCGGCCCACGCGGTCATGGGAGACGAGGCGGGCGAGCCGCAGCCCCTCGTCCATCAGTGTCTGCTGCAGGATGTGGCGGCTCCATAGCCCATGAGCTGGCAATGCCAAGGGCAGGTCAGCAGGGGGCGGCGTCAGCCTTGGGCATGACCCCACAGCTGTGGGCATGGGCACTGGTCAGGTAAGGGGCTGCAGCCAACAGAACCCCACCCTCAACCGCACAGCCAGACCCATTGGTCCTTCTGCTCCCATCCATTCAGGCCNCCCCCACCTCCCCACAACACAGAGGGGAGTGCTCTAATACATACTCACCCTGCAAGTGTCCATCTAGACTCTCCCCAGAAAGACTGGCACTGTCCTCCTCCAGGCTGGGGCGGTAAGAAGGTGCATACAACTCAGGGCCTGGAGGAGGCTGCTGGATTTCAGAGTGACTCTGTTCTCCGACCTGTGGATGCCCAGAATGGGGAAATGAGGACCTGACAAGGGAGAGGATCAGGGCAGGGTATCCCACCCCTGGAAAATATACCTCTTGTTTCAGCTTCTTAAGTGGGGGGCCTCCTAATTCTTCTGAGTGGAGCCTGCGAAGATGGAGAAAGATCAGAGTGAGCCCGGGGAGGTTCACATAATGGTCAGGGAACAGACTGTGTACAGTAACGTGTATGGCTTAAAAAGTCTACATAGAGTTAGGGGTCTCCATCCCAGTTACTTTACTGGGGGGTTGGGAGGACCTGAGGTGGATGGGAAGAGGGACCAGGCCTCAGACAAGTCCATTTGGCCAAAAGCAAAACATGCAGGTGGGTGGGAAACAAGCCTAGAACTGCCTGAGCTGGAAGTTAGGACAAGATCCAAATCCCTGGCCAGATTCCAAGGCAGGAAAGACCTAGGGAAAGGGGTCTCACCTGGAGCCCTTCAAGGAAGACAAGTAGGTGCTTTCTCGAGCCACTTGACGTGATAGGGAAAAGAGCTCCACCCTCCGAAGTAAGAGTGTGTTGTCCCTCATGCAGAACTGAGCAGCAGCTTCATTGATGGTCAGCTGTGGAGAGGGGACAGATAGAGACCTTACTCTTCCACTGCCTTATCCAGATCTCCTCACACCTTCACCATCAAAGGAGGTGGTCCATAGGAGGCCTGCTCTGTTTGGACAATACACAGGAGCTTTCTGGAGGAGGAAGACAGAGGTCAGCCCTGGGCCTCCTCCACTCCTGTGGGGTCCTTACTGACACAGAGCTGAACAGCTGGGCTCTCACGTTATCTCTACTTCCTCAATTGAGGATGGAGGCACTATAGCAGCTAGGTCTGAGGCAGGAGTGGGGGTCAGACTTAGTGCTCTTATCAAGGGATAATAAAACATGGAGGGACACAGAAATTCTCAGGGGTGAGGGTACTGAAGCCCGGGAGTCAACAGCAGTTGAAAGAGGACCGGGTCCTCACCTCATGCAGGCTCAACTGCTTGCCCTCTCGCCTTTTGGAGTCAAAGCGTCCATAGATGATGCTATACTTGCGGATCTCCTCTTCCTTCTGACTATCATTGTCATCCATCTCAAAGATGTGCCCCACGCTGCGAGCGAGCTTCTTATTCAGCTTCAACAGAGATGTGACCTCACCGGCATCACCCCTTGGAAAGCTTCGGAAGATCCTCTCCACACTCTCCACCACCATGCGTACCATCTCTGGCTCCAGGCGGTCTGGACCACCCCCAGCTCCACCTGCTGCCACTCCCCCTGCCCCAGTCCCCTCGGGGACTGCTCCCCCTGCAGGTGGGGAGAAAGGGGGTGAACCAGCTTCCTCTTCTCCTCCCGCCCCAATGTCCGACTCTGGAGTGCTCCGGCCTGGCCAGATCCGGGGGTCTCCTGCCCCAGGTCCCCCAGGTAGTGGTGATAACTTCTCTCCAAGTTCAAGGGGACTTTTGGGGCTGAAACTACGGGCACTGCCCGCCTTTTCCCCTGGGCTGCCATGCCCATTGCTCACACTCCCTTTCCGGGTACCCGCAGTCTCAGAGATCTTGAAGAGTGGGATGCTGGACACAGGGACAGCAGGCACTGGTTGGCTAAAAAGCCCTGGGTTGGTAGCCCATTCTCTCAATGCCTTTTGCAGGCGTCGGACATGGAGGGGCTTTGTGGCCATGCCGACGAGCGCCATGATCTCCAGGAACTCCTCCTCACCAGCCTCACAAAGCTGCTGTACATCGTCACCTCCTTGCTGGATGAAGGTCTCGTAGTAGGAGAGGAGGTTGGCACGCTGCAGGACCCGATACAGCTGCAGCTCCCCCAGTGTCCGAGGCAGTGCCATGGCTCGGGCACTGGACCTGAGGAGGAGGGGCACAAGGGACAGTCAGGGCAAGAGCCCCTGCTGAGTACCAGCCCACACTAACAACTGTCCTCTCCTTCCAGCTACCTTCTCATCTCTTCCCTCCTTTCAATGCTTTCTGCCCCGTGCCCAGGACTAAGCATAAGCCAAGAGAATCAGACACTGCTTGCAGACAAACATGCCAGGACCCTCTCAAGACTGGCCAGAAGCAGTAAAAGACTTGTCTTCAGTTTTGACCTTTTCTTGTCTGAAGCATGAATACCTGTAACACAGGCTCCCCCAGCACATCTCTCAGATGACTGCCCTTTTATCCCCCAAAATACTGTCCTTACGCCTAGCCCTAAACAACTCAGCAGTCTCAATATCACTTCAAATCCAATCCCAAACTAAAGTGAATCTAAGACCCCCTTCTATCTGCAGTGGGCTTTGGGGGATTGAATTGGAGGGGTGTGACCCCTTCCTCAACTTCTCAGCGAGGTGGACCCCTGCTTCTCTTTGCTTTCCCACTGGTGGCTTTCTTAACGCACCCTTGTTCTCTCTCCAGGACTCTCACTTCCAGGCTGCCCAGCGACCTTCATTGGCCTCTCCCCTGGCTTGGTCGCCCCTACTTGTTCAGGCCAGTCCTTTCAGCTTGGCGGGGGGAGGGGAGGACAAGGGAGGGGCGCCTCAATTGTTCAGCTCTGGGGCCTCTCCGCCCACACACTCCTACAGAGGTAGCGTCTGTGGGCGAGAACCGCCTAGGGGCTCCCTCCTACTCTCCTCTCCCTCATTTTCCACCCACGTCTTCGAGGGGAGTGGGGGAGCTTTTGAGAGAAGAACAGCCCGCTGAAATTCCCCTCCCGACGCTGCGAAAGAGAGATCAGACAGAGAAAGGGACGCTGCAGCATGCCCTGCCTCAACCCGGGCTGATGCTTCTTAAACTCCCGGGCGCCAGCTTCTTCGGGACCTGGGGACTGCGCGCTGCGGGCCAACGACACGTTGAGCCAGCCAAGCTCCCCCCTCCCCGCCGCACTGCTGCCAGCTCGAGCTCCGGGGCTTTCCCTGGGGCTTGGGGGCTCCCACATTCTTTGCGGGGGGCTCACATGCCAGGTCATGCCCACAAAATGAAACTGACATACAGGAGGGCAGTATGCTTTCGTATCCAGTTTTATGAGATCCTTATCTGCTCCCAGGGTCCCCCTAATTCGGAGACTCACCCCTTTTTCCATCAGTCTCCACCCCCCACCCCCGTTCCGCTTCCCCATGTCCTCTCCTCGACCTCCACCCTCCGGACCCCGTTCCAGAGTCCAGCTCCACCCATCTCCACTCCCCGTCGCCTCCCTTTGCTCACTAACTTGAGTCTGGGCTGCGGGGTCCGGCGGGTGCTGTCCCCTCCGCCCGGCGACTGCTCGGTTGTGGGGGAGGGCGCTCTGTGCATGGACGGCCAGAGACTACCTGGGCTGCCCTTCTGGGTGCCCGGCCCTCGGCGCCTGCTGCGCACTGCTCTCTGCCTGGTCTGCGATGCCGTGTCCACCGCTGTCCAGGCTCCGTCCCTCCCTCCACGTCTTCTCTCTCTGAGCCTCCGCGCCTCTGTCAGTGCCTCTGCCCCCCCCCCCTCCCCGGCTGCGCTTGCCGCCTCTCAGCGCCTCCGCCCCCGCAGGACGCACGGGGAGCGAGGCCCGGCGCTGCGCTGGCTGGCGGGCTGGCGGGGAGGGCGTGGGCAGAGCCGGGGGCGGGGGCCGGGGCCGGAGTGGGGGCCCTGGCTGGGCTGGGCTGGGGCCGGGCTCCGCGGCCTTTGGGCTGCAGAGACGCAGCAGAAGAGGCGGAGNGGGGGGGGGGGGGTTGCTGGGGCGGGGGCGGGGACCGGTCGGGGCGCCAGTTAGGGACCAAGGTGACCGAGGCCGGACTGTGGAGGGTGAGCTTGAGGACTCAGCAGGCGGGGCGAGGTCGCTCTGTGCCGCCCACGCCGGATGCACAGCCGGCCCTCTCCGCGCCCACGCACCCACGTGAGCGCCCCGCAGGCCACATTCTTCCCCCACCACCCCTGCTTCTTTGAGCTGAGAGCTCAGTTTCACAACCACGCACAGGTACACAAAGACACAGAGAAGCGCGCTACGTGCACGCGCGTCTAAACAACTACGCGGACGCCGGCTGCCCACACTCTGGCCTCGGCGAGCTCTTCCTATGAATGTTAGGAGTGTCGGGGAAAAGTTGGGAAGCCCGGGGCGCGCTGCTCATGTGCGCGCAGCCGACTGCCAGAAGAGTGTGAACTTCGGGCAAATCCTTGAGCTTGGGGCGCAGCCGAAATTCTTCGATATCCCGTCCCCCTCCGTCAGCTTCAACAGAAAGTATTTGAAGAAGTGACTCTTGGAAAACCCAGGCCTCTCATCCCGCCTGCAGTCGTTGCCAAAGTTTTGGGGAATAGGGATGCGGTAGTCGTGTTAGAAGCCACATTTTAGGTGCGCGTTGATTGGGCGTGGGGTTTGTTCTCATAGGTCAGGCAGGGACGGGGAAATCCTGCCTTCCTCTGTTGCACCCTTATTTGCTGGGGATGGGGTTCTGCACGATGGCAAAGCTGGGATAAGGTGACCCTTCTGGTGTTGGCCCTAGGGGATCGTGCCAGAGTGTAGAGTGGGAGAAAAGCAGAAGGCCGGAAGGTCCGACGTGACTCCCTAAGGAAAAGCTAGAGGGAGGGGCGCCTTCGAGGAGCCTAGCCCCCCCTTCGGAACCCACCGTCCCCCTCCCCTCTCTGTTTCTCCTAGCCAGCCCCATCTGGTTCCCATTACACTCCCGCCCACGGCTGAGAGGGTTGGAGGGGGGAGGCGGGGGCTCTAGGCCTGGGGAAATGAGGTGGACCTCGGGAAGCCAACGAATGGCCATGGGCAAGGGTGCCCTCGTCCGGAACTTCAGTCCCGTTCTGCTGCGGTTCCGCACTCCTGAGTGGCGGGCCCGCCTGGCGCGAGTGGCGTGGGCCGGGGCTGGTTCCACATTCCGGCCTGGCGTGGGGACTTTTCGTTTGTGGGGGAGGGCAGGGAAAGAGGGGTGCGTTATTGGTGGAGGTATTTCAGTAGCTCCGATTGTTTCCATCCCATTAAACGCCAAGCAGGATGGAGGTGGCCGGAATCAGCAGAGTCCTCTCGATCCCGGCTCTTGCAAGAGTGGGTGCGGCTAGACAGGCTCTCTGCGGGGTGCTGCTCGACCCCCTAGGAGAGGGTGGGGGTAGGGGAGGGCACCCCTCCCCCACGCCTTCACCGGTTATTTTGGAGCAGGGGCTGCCAGCCGCTGGCCTTGGGTTTCCACGTGCCCCCGCCCTCCCCATGCCCACGCTCCCCGTGACGCACATCCTCCGCCCACGCAGCCTCTGCTCCAGGCGCCCCCCTCCCTCCCACCCGCCCCGCTCAGGGCGGCGTTGAGTCCTGGGATCTGGAGAGAGAAGCCCGCCCGTGGAGGGGGCGGAGTGGGGCGTGAAACTAGGCGGAGGCAGCCTGGTGGGCGCTGCGCGCTGGGAGCCTGGGTTCCGGTCAGGAAAGAGGACCGGGGCGGAGCCGAGTCTCAGGCCTCCACTCGTGCGTCCTGAGGCGGGTGCTTGACCAGAGAAGGAAAGAGGAGCCCCAAGGAAGAGGCCAGGCCCCTCGCCTAGGAGAGTCAGAGGGGATCTAAGAGCAAACTTGTGCTGAGAGTGAAAGTATGGGGTGTTTAGACCTTTGTTTCTTTAGATTGGCCGTAAGGTTCAAATACATGGTGTAAGTGAAAACTATAAATTTGTAGAATGCCCGGCAAGTTTAAGACGCTATTGACGGTACTCTCAGCTGCTGTATTTGTTTTTTCACATCTTGTATGTCTGTTTCTGTAGGTTTGTATCAGGGCCCTATGTGTGGATTTAAAAATATATACGTTTAAAAAATCATTGACTTGTCAGGCCCGCCAGAGGCCCAGAGCGCCCCCGCAGCCCGTAGCCAGAGCTGCTGAGATGTCTGTTCCTCGCTTCCCACCCACTCCTGCCTCCCCCACCTCCCCTCCTACTCCCTTCCGTTGAGAACAAGGAATTTCCAGCCTAAAGCAAAGGGAGAGAAAGAGAGACTGAGACCACGAGAAACTACAGAAAAACAAAAAGATAGGAGACAGGTGTGTGGGGGGAGGTGTGACAAAAAGGGATTGGGGACAAATAGAAAAACGTTCATTTGTTCTGCACAGGCAGCATTCTCAGAACCACATTCTCACCTGCCCCCCCCCCCATGCAGAGCTGAGCAGTTGCTCTCATTTAATGGAAGTTTAATGTTATCTATATCGTCTACACTGGAAGGGAATTTATCTTTGGTCCTCGTTCTCCAGGAAAAGGGAGGGGAAGATTGGGAAGAAAGTGGGTGGAAGAGGAGCGAAGAAGTGCAAACCAGAAGGCTTGTTCCCCGGCACGTGTAGATTTTCATCTAGCAGATTGCCTTGCTCGGCTGCCCTACGTGTTCACACACCTTGCCAAGCGCGGCTCCCGCAGCGAGGTTTGGCTTGAACTCAACTTCCTGGATGCTGTCCTTCCCAGACCCCTTCCTGTCTCCGAGGCCAGCTCTCTGTGACCCTTTCAGTTCATTTGTTTCTTCCACCCTCGCTCAGGACAGCTCCATATAGTAGGCCAGTTACCTGGTGGGTTCCCTCAAAAGAACCAACAGAGGATGCTGTTCATAAGAGGGCAACTTTGAAAAGGACAATAAATACAGATTTTACTCTAAAAGGGGCTGAGCCTGGACGAAATTGTGTAAGTGAAGTTATTTGTTCACTGGGTCCCTTTTTGTTTCCAGGGAGGTCAAAGATCTGGCTGGTTGGTATTCTGAAGCATCCACTACTCTTGTAAATCAATTCACACAAAAGGTAAAAGGCTGAAATCTTTGCTGCTAATAGAAAAATAGAAGTATATATACATATTCCTCCTGTTTCATTTTTTAGTAATTCATTGTGTAAGAAGACAATATTCGATTATTTTAATTCCCCTTTGACTTATTTTATAAAAGCTGCTAAACTGAGTGAAGACAATCCTAACCTATGTGTAAGGAACTCGTAGATGAGTAGGAGAGATAGCTAGTTGAACAGTTACAACATAATGCAACAACAGGGATACAGACAGCAGAAGTAAAAAGGCTTGAATGATTGGTTCTGACTGTGGTTTAAGGGGCTGGTTTAGACAGGTGCCTAAGGGAGGTGATGAGACAGTTCAGTTTTGAAGTGTGAGTAGATTTCTGGGAAAGACAGGAGGAGGTGGTGGGGGGGGTCTGCCCATTAGCTCAGGTGTTTTAAGTGCCTGCTTAAACAAAGCAGTCAGGCTCAGGATGCTGTGGTTCAATCCCCTCATTCTCAAACCAAACCAGACCTGCCCTGAAGGCATCCTGAGTGGCCCAAAAATAAAAAATAAAAAAATGGGAAGAGAAGTCAGAGTGATCAGAATGTAAGGGATA
>NDGM011155422.1:0-10129 GCA_002564305.1 Octomys mimax | reverse complement strand
TCACTTTACAAAAAGAGGGAAAGCTCAAAATGTCAACTTTCTACAGAGAACCCACAGTTCAGTGTTATTCAGAGTAAAGAAAAAAAACAAGCAACTTTTGTTCAGACTAGAATAAATTCAGCCATTGGTTTGGAATCTGTAACTCAAACTGCACATGCAATGAGGACAATATTATGCTAATACAATTCCCAAACAGGGATGTCTTCTGTTTGCTTTTCTTTGTTCCCATCATCCTCAGGAGGAGGAGGGTCATCCTCGTGGAGGGTACACTGCTCAGTGACCTTGTTTAATATTGCTGCATTAACATTTGGCAGAGGAGCTGGGCCACCACCCCTTCATCGTCCCTTCCCAAATCTTCCAGTATGGTGTTGATTGTCACAGACTATCTGGCAACTTCAATATCAACTTCAAATATCTCTCCATCAGAACTCTGCAACTTAATTGAAGGCATGGTGTTTGGTCTCTCACAGGCTGCAGGCCCCAGGCAGACAAGAGCTGGAAGATGTTCCCACCGGTTGGGGAAAGGCAGTGGCAGATGAAGCCACTCTCTTTTTTCTTTTTTTAAATGCATTTAATATAGGATCTACAGGGTCTCACTACACAGATCAGACTCCTAGTGATCTTCCTGTTTTCAGCCTCCCAAGCTCTGGGAGTACAGGGGCACGCCACCTGGCCGGTCTCAATTGCCATCTCAGTGCGCTCCAGGGACAGGGCTGGGACAGCATGTCGTTCTGGGGTCCCACTCCAGTCCCTGCGCTTGCCAAGGCAGGCGCTTAGTCCACGGAGCTATCTCAAGGCCCTAGCCCTCATTTTCTTGATGTCTCGTTGTGTTCATTGACTCTCAGCCCACATCTCAGTGTCTTGTATCTTGTGGCTCTGCAAGGGGCAGAATGAGATGGGATTACGTGGCTGTTATGGGTTCTCAATATAGAAACTGGACCAGAATCCAATATTAAAATTTATGAGCCATTTATTACTGGGCTCAGGACCACTTGACCATATTCATGCAGGAAAGGACAAACGGCAAGGAGCTTTAGAAACATACAGGTTTTAAAATTAGAAGCCTCATCCTGTTTGGCAAATGAACTGGTCATCTGACATGGACAGATCAGCACCTTTTGGGACAGTGTGACCATTACTCAGCATGCATTCTTTTTGGGAGCATTGTTTAGTTCCCGTTTAACATACACTTGCGTGTGTGGGGTCTCTACCAGCACAGCAGCGCTGGTCAGTTGGTTAGCAACACCTTAGTTATTTCGTAAGTGTATTCTGGGAACTTTTAGTCTGTCAATGATTTATCAACAGAACACCAAGCCTCCTGGTGGTCTGACAAGGATCAGGGTCACAGAAAGTTAAACAGAGTAATTTTTTACATTTAGTTTTACGTTAACTCATTACAGTGGCAAACATCAGTCATCACCCTGTAGTTCTACCCCAATACCTTGTATGAAGTAATTCATTGAAATCTGAAATTACATTCAAATTTTTATTAGCTAAAGTGTTATCACATGGCCACGCCATGTTTCTCACCTCAGGCTGTAGGCACTGCAGGTCTGACTGCCGGGCTGTGGTTGGCTTTCTCCTTGACGTCACATGGTTCTGGACCATGGCCATTGGTCACCTCCAGTGACAGCAGAGTCTCTTCGGCTTCAGCAGCTGTGGAGGACAGAGGAGATGGTGAGGGAGTGGCTGAGTAGGAACTGGAAGCGCCGGAACTCCTGGGCAGCGATGGTGTGAAAGGGGGCACCGTGTGACGACTGCCTCACTCAGTCACCCTCAGCGAGCTCTGCAGGGACTCAGATCACAAGGCAGCAGTGCTGGCTTGTGCCAGAGCAAATCAGACACTGGAAATCTTCCTGGTTTCATCACAACTTGTTACTCAATTATATTGGGGTGTGTGTGTGTGTGTGTGTGTGTGTGTGTGTGCACGTGCGCATTGGACAGTGCTGGGAACTGAACCCAGGGCCTTATATGTGCTAGGCAAGAGCAATACCACTGAGCTATGCCGCTGGCTCTGATTCGCTTTGGTTTTCTTGGAGCTTTTTACATTTCCTTTTGTGGACTAAGTCACATGGAGTGTTAGACACTCCGCAGCACCGTGCTTGTGCATGCTGGACAAAGGCAAGCAGTGAGTGCGTTTTCCTCGCTTTGGTGCTGGTGCGCTGGGCAGAGTGAGGGGCTGTCATCACTCTTTCTGATAAAATTTTCACAGTCCTTTTTTTCTCGACTTTGTCCTGCTTCCTCAGGCCTTCAGGACGTCCTCCAGAGAGAGTAGAAGGGAGCACGTATCTGTTCACGTGGGGCAGTCATTTCTCCATGGTTCTACTACAGATGTTTTATTAAGTAATTTATTTTTCTGGAAAGAGCAGATCCCATTCTGTTGTTGATAGACTTACAGAATGTAGAATTTCTCCTGGATATTAGAGCTGTTATTACAAAATTAAAGTATGAAGTACAGGAAAAGACAAATGAGAAAAAGCCCTGGAAAGAACCTTGCAGTCTAGTTCTGGTGGTTCATCTCCTAGCTTCCCCACAATCACACTTAAAAACGCAGTCTTTAAGATGTCTCCCGTGCATCCATGGGGTGTGAACAACACAGGAGGCCTAAAGGCACATAAAAGCCAGCGCTGAGGTGGTCATCTGCACGTGGCCATCGGTGCTTGGTCGGAGGCATTGCTAAGCCCGGGGACACAGGGTATCAAGCAGCACCCCAAACTCTGTGGGAACTTGGATTTTAATCTCACACAAAACCTTCCGAAGACAGAGGAAAATAATTCTGGCATAGAAAAAAAAATACCTTAAGGTATCAAGAAGACATAGGGATTTTATGAGACAAAATAAAAAATAAAGATAGAAAACAGTAAAAATTCAACCAACCTACAGGAAGAAGATGGGAGTGACACAAACAGTTGACAAAAGAACAATACCCAGGAAAAATAAAGAATTGCAGTCAATCAATAAGGAAAAGATGAGCATTAAAAGTGGGCAAAATACTTTATTGAAAAACCAACTAAATGATCAGTCAATACGGGATAGGTTATGTTCAAGCTCACTGGGCAGCAGGACTGCAAATCAAAAGGCCCACCTCCCAAACAGCCAGGATTGAAAAGCACGAGGCTATCATGGGCCGGCCAGGCTTGGGACTGCGCACACTGCTCCCATGCTGCTGGCATTACAGCCTTGAAAACGATGAGGTGTTACCTGCACAGCGTGTGCTCACACCGCTTGAATGTGGGGCGTCTATCCTTGTGCATGTACTCAAGACAAAGCTGCTTGAGGCTTTTCTAGTTAGGACAAAGAGAGTGATGAGTGTGTGCAAGTGTCGTGTGCTGGTGTGAAGTCTAGAGATCATAATGAAATACAAAAGGCTTAAGGCTGGTGAGATAACTCAGCGGACAAAGAGCCTGCTTTGGCAAGCACAGGGTGGTACCAGGGTTTGATTCCCGGTCCTGCATGCTGCACCAACACTGACCCCGGGCCTGCTGCGCTGGTGAATGAGGATCACTATGCATCAGAGCAGCGTAGTGGGGAACCTGTACCAAATACATAAATGAAAAAAAAGTAAAATTACAAGATAATGAATAGCTTCAGATTTTTACATCANAAAAAAAAAAAAAAAAAGAAAGAAAGAAAGAAAAAAGGAAAAAGTTTGAGGGCCAGTCAGCTAGTTCAGTGGACTAAAGCACCTGCTTTGGCAGACCATAGCTGCTGGGGTTCGATCCTTGGCCTGCCATGCCAGCCCTGGCCCTGGGGCACTGCAACAGCGACGGAGACTGGGCATGGTGGTGCGTGTCTGTAATTCCAGCACTTGGGAGGCTGAAACAGGTGGATCACTAGGAGTCCCATCTACGTAGTGAGACCCTGTAGACCCCATACTAAATACATTAAAAAAAGGCTTAGATTTTGAAAAGTTCTCTCGAGTGTCTATGATGTAGCTAATATTTTAAAAAATAAAGTACTTTGATATAAGTTCAATATTAACTTTACACAAAATGTCAAAATATCTAACTACTGTTGAATTTGTTTTTATGAACGTAACGCTCAGACCTGTATTTGTAATTGCTGTATACTATTCCTTATCATCAGTTTTGTATAATGGACTGTTCACAGCCTCAAAGTCAGCATCCACAAAGAATTTTGTTCACTTAAGTTAGAAATTACAGTGATTTCTCTCAAAAAATGTATAAAGTTAAAGCCTATATTGAGAGCATTAAAGATTTTCCTTTTATGATAAAGTTGCATATTCTTGGACACTGTAAGCACCACGGGATTCCGTGGGACTCTGGACTGTAGCTATTGTGACACAACAGAGAAGCCACCGTCTGTACAAAGCCTTGTGGCCAGCAGGGTGTGGCCCTGAGGACAGAGGCTCCCAGGCAGCGCCTGGGCTCCCACAGCCGTGGCTGTGGCCGTGGCCGTCTGAGCCCCGTGCTCTCCGCTGCTCCTGGGACTGTGTGTATGATGAGCTGTGACCCAACTGGCAGCCAGCTTTTAAAGTACACACCCATGCAAGGGACCGAGCTTTGTGGGGGCACAGAGCGTCGGAGGCCTCACGGTGCTTGCGGCCACCATGAAGCCGCAGCGCCATGCCAGGCCTCTGTGCTCCGGGCATCTGCAGTCCGCCAGGCCCTGGTGCTGGAGGAGCTCCGGCACTGGCACCGGCCAGCCTGGGCTCGCCATGCCACTGCTTTGCAGCCATTAGGGCTGAGGCGCCTGGCGCTGGTGGAGCTCTGTCACGGAAGACTTCTGTCCCCTGTGCTCCAGGTACGCACACAAGAGATGCATTGAAGTACACCATTCGTCACAGCAGAAAGAATAGGAAACATGCCCACTGTTCAAAACCTTTTGAGCAAAAAGACAAGAATTCTTCAATATCTTGAAAAGTACTGAATTACAATCACATGGAACAGTGCAGGCTAAGACCAGCACAGATGCATGGTATGGACGAGCGTGTGGCAACTGAACCCTGTATTGACCCAAGCTCACCTAGTAGTGTCTCTGTTATGTACTAAAAATAGCTGGAAGGAGATACAAAGAAACACAAGGAAAACAAAAAGTAGGGAGTAGTAAGCACAGCATCTCAGGACAGTGCTCCCTCTGAAGAAGGAACTACAGAGAGAGGAGGAAGCCACGTGAAGGTCCCTTCAAAGGTAATGTGGCATTTTCCCCATAAAATGCAAGGCAGATACCTCACTGACCACTGTGTCGCTGTTCTTTATGTCATAACATATTTCCCTTTTTTTTATGATCCAATAAACCAAAGCAAAACTAATGTACAGACTTGATATTTGAAAATCAAAATGCTGCCCAATGTGAAACAACTATACTGGTAAACACAGTCATGTGTTAAAAATACCGATTATGACAATTATTTCTATAAGAACTCAATCTTGAAATGTTCCGGAGGAGAAAGTAAGCGTGGGGACTTCCGTCGGCAGCAAGGCCGCAGTCCAGCCCGAGGCTGGCAGAGGGGAGACGCCGGGGAAGCCTGGGGCCGTGCTACAGGGGAGGCAGAGGGGTCAGACGCGGCGGCGCTCAAGGCGAGCGAGCCTCAGAGAGCGCTGCGAGCGGGCGTGCTGCGATGCCAGCGCGCCAGGCCGCGCGTCCTCCTTGCCTGTGCTCTCCCGATCGTGAGAGACACAAGTTCTGACTGCGGGAAATCGAGTGTAATGTTGCGCCACTCTTCTTAGGAAAGGACGCGCCTCAGTTCTCGTGCACAGGGATGCAGTGATTTCACCTTTATGTCCAAAAGCATCTTCCTATCAGCATATCCTAACGCGTGCGTGTCCACAGCTGTTTTTGTAAGGTTGGTTGGTGACACGGGTATAACTTTACTTCCAAGACATGAAAGTAGACGACAAGCAGGTCCTGGAGTCTGCGGGCTTAAGAGACATTTATCCATTAGTATTACAGTGAACGGTAATGGGCCCACCACTGGACAAAAACAAGTCAGTCTGACCAGATCTTGCCGTAGCTGGTCGCATGTCCACACTGCCCTGGAGAAGCTCTCGGCCGGCGCCCTCCTGAGAAGAAGGGCTTCACTCCTGCATCGCGGAGTCTGCACGAGGGCTGTGTGCAGCTGTCACCTGAGCATCAGGGAAACTATGAGGACAATTCAGACCGGGGGCTCCACATGCAGAGCCCAGGAGAAGGCAGTCACAGCGGTTTGGTCCCCCAGGGTTGTCCTGCACCGGAGGTGAGATTGGAATTCATAATAGTCGTGGAGTATTATGGAGACCCCGCAGCGGATGGACGCAGAACCAGTCTCAGAACCAGTGAGCTGTCCAGGGTCGCCGCCTGCTGGGCAGCAAGGGCGCCGCCTCCAGGGCCACCTCCGGGAGCGTAGCTTGCGGATTCCCATGGAGCGCACGAGAGCCTGGCAGCGCAAGGATCTGAGCAGGAGCGTCAGCCCCACACGCGTGTTTAAAATTAAAGGGAGAGNAAAAAAAAAAAAAAAAAAAAAAAGGGAAAGGAAGCCAAGGGTCTTGAGAGGGTTCGCCAAAGTCGTCAGGCAGGCTTGTCTGAGACTTTGATGAAAAGTGAACAAAAATGCCAGTGGTGAAGCTCACAATGACACAAATAACTGGCCAACGTCCTTCATTGCAGAGTCCCTTGAAAAGGGCCTTGCTCAAATGCCAGCCATCCCGACCGCCACGAGTGCTACACAATTTCAGCTATACTCGCTGAGGATTTCCAGGAGAACGCTGCTCTTGACATAAGCGCCACCATTTGCCTCTCTTTATGACATCCGCAAAGGTGGTGTGCAGGAGGCCACGACGACGTGGCTTTGCGCAGGATTTGATACTAACCACCTGGCTTTTCACGTTTTCTTGTGCCCAGGCCCAGGGCAACGGACTCACAGGAAGCGCACCTCCCTGAGTCGCCAGTCCTCGCTGAGGCCTGTGCTGGCCTTTGAGGTTGGGCCAAGACGAGGCCAAGACGAGCCCCAGCCGCGGACGTTGGCTCCCAGCGCAATTAATCCACAGGAAGGCTGCGGCCACAGACTTCGCACCCCTGTGGTAGAGGCGTCCGTCCTGGAGGTTCTCCTACATTAAGGTGCTACTCGCAGAGTCCTAAGAGGGCCTGCCAAGCCGTGCCCAGAGTCCTGAGCTGTCTTTAGTATCCCCGGTTTTGTTCTCAAAGTGAATAAATACGGGCTGCCTAGAGCAGTTCTGGCCTTCACCCAGAGAACCGCAAATTCTGAGAGGGGCTTGGCGCCTCCCGGACCCTGAAATACTGTGCTTGCCTCTTGCCTAACCTTTGCCGTGCGCTCATTTGGGAGGTTGTGGACCTGGTCAGTGCACAGAAACTGAGGATGGCGGTAATGCCACAGAACTGCAGCCACGCCCACGAGAGCCACGCGTGAAGCCAGGAGAACCAGGCTGGGCTCTCAGGCAGTGAGGGAGCCCCAGCCCATTATTTTCATTCCTTGTCATTTAGGAAACCTAAATGCGCACTAACAGCTACCACCCCGCCACTTGGTTAAGCCATTGGCTGTGTTTGTCCTCTTAAAACTGAACATAATTTTCTTGCTTAGATCTTGACTCAATGAAATTGAGACTCAGATTTCTTTGGGCAACATAAAAAATTAATATTTGCTCAGTGAAGACAATGTAGGATGCGGTTCTTTTTCCAAAGTCAGTGCACACACTGTTAAGTTACAGAAAGTTGTTTTCAGTCTGTTCTGAGCTTCCTTAGCGAGATATTTAGCTAGTTTAAGCCAAATGAAATCCCAAATAGGTGATTTGTGCGGCATTTTAAAATCAAAGTTATAATTGGTATTGCCTGAAGGAGAGCCAATTATCATCCAATCACGACTTGAAGTGTTGTGTAATTCTGTTGGAATATTTGATTAAAAAATAGGTTCAGGTGAAATCATAATGCATATACATTCAATCAAGACACTTGAACTTTTTCATAGTTTCTAAATTCAAATCTCAGAACTTAACACATTTCCAAAGTTATTTTATACTCAGAAATGAGTTATTTCTCCCCAAGTGTATATCTTTAATGCCCAAGAGCACTCTACTGAGAAGGGGTAGAAGGTTTGTGAGCATGAAATAACCCTCTTTGTGTTATGCGGAGACTAAGCAAGGCTGAAGGTTCTAGTCCTCCTGTAGCCTAACATTGTGCTATTCGGGAAGAAAAACTGAACTTGTAATGTTCTATTTTTTTCAAAAGAGGAGACTCTTCAGGCTACAAAAACCTTGAGTACAGACAAGGCCCCTGCTGGGGGAAAAGGCCTACTTTTGGATTGGTCACCAGATACTTAACACTTCCTGCAATGGAGTGTCATGGATAGAGGGCCTCCTCTGTCCTTCTTCACCCTAGAAATGCTGCGTGAGTGTCTGCTCCCTTCACACCAGACCATGAGGTGCTGGGAGAAGGCCGTGCAGGCCGTTGCACTCCGACTCTGGCTTGCATATCATTACAACTGAGTCACTTGGAGATTTCCACTTGTATGCTTCCTATGACATGGAGTTATAATTCCAAAGATGTTTGAGGTAAGGTTCAGGGTCCAAGAAATAGCTAACTTGAGAAAATAATCTCAAAGAGGAAAATGGACTCAAAGAAGAAGCAGGAATGATTGCTCCCTTCTCACGATTTGACTATGGCAATCAATTACCTCTGCTTTGATTAAGTCGCTGTGCCTCTCTGTCCCTGGAATCACAGCAACCCTCACAAATAGCACAGCTCAGCAGCACCACATGAGCCTGTTCTTCTGCAGCGAAGTGCCGCACCCAGGGGCCTTGAACAGCTGACCCTGCTCCACACAGCCCGAGGCTAGGAGCTCACGATCAGTGTGCGGGATGGCCAGGTCCTGGTGAGCTCCCTCCCAGGTGGCCACGTGCACCCTCCTCACACAGCATGGTGCTCTAGCTTCTTCCATAAGGACACTAACCCATTCATGAGGTTCCACCCTAGTGACCGAGCTGCGTCTCAGTCGCCACCTCCACTGAGAGTGAGGACGTCAAGGTATAAATTTTGAGAGACGTAAATATTCCGTCTGCTCCAACTATTCCATTATAAATATATTTATTTAGCATTTTCTATGTCAATGAAAAATGTAAACATACAATTTTGACAAAACAGATATCTTAAGAGCACAACCTGCTGCACCAAAGTGCTTTGAGAAGGAGCAAGTACCTGGCAAGAAAACCAGAGGTCTGAGCTAAACTGCAGCACTGGAACTCACCTTGGGGTGAAGGGAGGGCAGGAAGGGGCAGAAGAGGGTTTCAGTGGATGATGGAGGAGAGCAAGGGTGGGAGAGGGCCCTGCGATGTACAGCACGGAGTGGGGAGTATTCTGGTGAAGGTGGAGAGCGAGGTGTCGCAGCCTGACAGCAGAGAGGATGAGGAAACTAACTCCAGAGCAAGGATGGATTCTGCATCTAGAAATGCCAGGCTGTGAAGATGCAGCCCTGAGGGATGGAGGTTTCATAGTGAGAATGTGATTCAGTGTTGAAGGGAAATTCAGGGAAACTGAAAATTTGAAGAAACAAAACAAAAGTCAGACTGGTAAACATATCGAAGCAGGAAGTTATAGTTTATTTGTGAATCTTTTGTCAGTGTCTCAAAAAGATAGTTGGCCATAACAGATAGTAGTAGCAGAAATGGAAAGACTGAACATTTCAGAAAATCCCTAACATGAGTGAAGTGCAGGAGACTCCTCTTCCTAGCAGAGCCAGAAGGTAAAGAACAGAAAAAAACCTATTTTTAGCTTTTAAGTAGGTCAGGAAAAGGTTAATGTAATTCGATCGATTGCTGTGGAGCTGAGGCACAAAGCACGTGTATGAGGAAGGAGGATGAATTCATTCTTCAGCATCCCGGAGAGTGGTGTTCGTGGGGACTGGGGCAAAGCAGACCCAAGGCCGGGTGGCTGAAAGGAGCCAGGGTGAAAGGGAGATCGCTGTGGAAGATGGCAGGCTTGGGGGCCCAGATAACAGGAGGCAAAGTCCTGGGCTGTCCAGGGGCAGTGGAAGAGGTGAGAGGCCTGGGGGCCTATGGAAGGCTACAGAGCAGGTTCAACTTTTATAACTGTAAGAAAAGCATTCACCATAACTTTAAAAAAGAATGGTTAGATTTTTCAGGGAGCATTCCACTTTTTTAATTAAAAAAACATTTTTTTT
>NDGM011155412.1:0-10460 GCA_002564305.1 Octomys mimax | reverse complement strand
TTTAGTGGAACTCTCTCAGAAGACAGAAATATACCACTCTATGAAGTACACTGCCTAATGTGGTAGCCACGGGGCTGAGCACCTGACACATGGCTTGTCTCACCAACAAACTCAATTTTTAACTACATTAATTTAATTAGTCATTTGTTGGCTATCACACTGGACAACACAAAGCCATAAAAAGTACATTTCTTTGAAGTTTTAAATCTCTAGAGGAGCCACAGGAGGGTATAAAGAAAAAGAGCAGTAGATCCTTGGCGAATATATCTCAGAATGCAGTTTTCTAGACACTGTAGATAAGCTTTGTGGTCAAACATATCTAGACCATTTATCAGACTCAACAGTGCTACCCAAGTCACTTTAGCTAAACCTCAGGTTCCTCATTTATAGGTTAGGAATACTTAACACCTTCACTTCAGAATTGTGAAAATAACAAATTACTTGATCTGATATAGTATGTGCTTAACTAATCTTCTCGTGCCCCCTCCCGCTGCTTCACTGTTTCTTGTATGACCAGGCCTTCTTCACATGCTGGCTAAGTGCCTGTCCTGTTACTAAATTTAGTACTGACAAATTTGTTCAACAATTGGCATTAACTACATTTGTTGGGTTTTTTTTGGCAGTACCAGGGATCGAACTCAGGACCTTGTGCTTGCCAGGCAGGTGCTTACGCCACTCAGCTATATCCTGGGCCAACATTAACTACATTTGTGAGCATTAATTTTAATTTTATTTTTATATAAGACTAAGTTTAAAGATACAAGATGAAAAGAAAACATATTCAGGGCTGGGGAGACACTCGGGTAATCTAAGCGCGGGCCTGGCAAGCGCAAGGACCTGCGTTCGATCCCAGATACTGCATGCCGTGCCAGCCCGGCAACCCCAGGTGTGCCATGCAAGCCACTGAAACCAGGCATGGTGGCGCATGCCTGTAATCCTAGCGTTGGGGAGGCTGATACAAAAGGATCACTATGAGTCCAAGCTGCATAGTGAGATCCTGTACCAACAAATAAATAAAACATTTGAAAAAAAATTCTTAAAAAAGAAAATATGTTGAACATTCCCTAAAATTATTGCAAAAAGGGAATAGATATTGGCTAGGAACAGAAACTTGGTTTTCCAGCCCTCATAGCTCATTCTTTCACATTACTAAGATTTTCAGATAAGGATGAGTACTTCTGAATTATTCTGCTACAAAATTATTTAATTTACTTGAGGATGAAAATGAAACAAAAATAAAAACTGAATTTGTTATATTTTTTATACCCAGAAATTTGGTTTTGGGACTTTTGGGAATTGCCAGTTTCTATCAGTGTGACATATCAATAAGCCCTTTAAGGTGATCTTTAAGGCTATCTTTAAGTTTACTTTCAATCATAAAGTATTCCCAGAGCCAGCCAGATAGCTTAGCAGACTAAAGCGCCTGCCTAGGCAGGTGCAGGCACTGTGCTGTGCCAGCCTTGCCCCCAGGGCTGCTGAAAGGGCAAAGGAGTGTGGTGTGGTGCGCCTGTAATCCCAGCGCTTGGGAGGCTTAAAACAGAAGGTTTACAAGAGTCCAATCTGTGTAGTGTGACCCTGTACTAAAATACATTAAAAAAAAAAAAAAAAAAGGAAAAGAATAAAATACTCCAAATATCTCTATTAGGAAGGTGGTTTATCAGTATCCAGAAGAAAAATGAGGATCACTTTTAGGCTGTTCACAAGGCTGGGAACTGGTAGAAGCTAACCAAAGGTGGACTTCACTGGGGTCCATGTGTCCTCCTCTGTGCTCAGGCATCACAGCAGCAATCTATGTTATACTTGTTACTAAATTTTAATTTCTGTGACCGAACATTTACTACTGGAGAATGCCACTCTTTCCTGGCTATTTTCAGACAGAGCATCACCAAAGCATAATGTATAAGAACTAATACAACTCTTTAACACTTTATTTCACTGTCAGTTCAGACAGGGAGTTTCATCTTTTAGTCAAGTAAACTATATTAAAATTTAAATGTGTACACAATTTGTTACCACTGAATATAAATTTTAATACCAATGGGGGAAAAGCTTTAACTAGGCACAATATATTGTGTACTTTATTTAGCCTGTTTAAATACTTCGGACTTACCCTCTTGTCCCACAGGCTCTTAAGCAAATAACAAAAACCAGCACTAACCATTTCATTGGATATGACATGGTGTTTATATTATATAACCATTATTAAGGGAAATACCTTAATAAGTTATCTATAACTTGGTTGTATTGCATGTGTGTGTATGTATACACACACACACACACACACAAATAGAAACGGATCAACTCCAAAAATCTCCAGTCACCTCTATTACAGATCAATGAACCAAAGTACTTCTAAAATATCAACTACCATACACCGAAACCCTTAGTATATATTTTCAAGTGTCAATTAACCTCATGCACTAACAGATTAAACCAAGAAGTAAACCAGCAAGCATGTTTCCAGACTAACAACTTCCTTGACTTCCAGGGTTGGATGTACTCTTTCCAATAAAATATCAGTTCAGTTGTCTAAACTTATTCTTACAGTAAATTTTTTTTAAAGTTTAGTATTACCACTGCAGAACCATAAATCATAATTGTGTTCAATTTTATGGGACACCAACAGGTTCCATCAGTCTGGAATTTATTTGCACCATCAAAAGTATGTTACAACTACAGTTGTAAAAGAGCTGGTAACCCAACTGTCCTACCTATACAGATGTTTGAAAGCAAAGTTCTACAAATCTTCAACTTGCAGAGCTGGTGCACGAGAGGTTCTGAATTTATAGCTTTTCTCAATCTTTCCCCTCAGTTCTGCTAGGTGAACACACAATAAATAAATCATTACCTCCGTGTATCTGAATACTTACCCCCCTACGAGCTTAAAAAATAAAGGAAAAGAAAAAAAGGGGGAAAGATTAAAAAAAAATAAAAGGAAACCAGACAGACATGAGTTGCTGGGTACACAGCTCCACCCCCAACACTCTTGCCAGTCTTTAATAAGATCTGCATTCTGATCTGTCCTCATCCCACATACAGTGTTAATCTTGGAAAGCATCTCTGGACCAAAACTGGTTTAAAAAGAGTCCGAGGTGTTGCTTATATGCCAGGATTCCAGTCTGGAGGGGTGGGACTTGGAACTTACGCGTCCCTGAACGTTGCCTTTGGGAGAGTTAGTAGTGGGAGGAAAAAAAGGGAGACTAGTGGCAGAGTACAGGAACGAAAACTGTGCATTACAAAGCCTAAAACTTTTCAGATCTTTATCTCCTTCCGTCCCCTGCTCATCCCAGCAATCATAAAGCTCAGGAAAAGGTAGCCGGTCAGCGTGACTGGCGATAACTCTTAAGAGAGCCGAAAATTTCAGCTCAAGAAAATAGGAAGAACGAGTCGGGAGGAAGCTCCCGCTGGAAGACGGCTCACTGGGTATCCCGGGGACCCCGACTTTGAGGAGCGAGGTCAGGGACACCCGCGGCGGGGGTGTGTGCTGGGCAGTGCCAGGTGCTACAGCTGGGCGCGGGTCTGACCACACGAGAGATGGGCCAGGCCACCCCGAGCCCAGGGATCCCGGCAGAAGGAAGTCGCGTGTGGGGCGCAAGGTCCCCCTTCCCCGCCAACTCGTCCTCACCAGGGCCGTAGAACTTGCTGCCTTTGGTCACGTCGAAGACTTTCCCATTGACGGCGAGCAAGATGCGCGGGGTGCGGGACCCGTCGTACTGGCGCAGCTGTTCCAAGCTGAAGTCCCGCTTCTTCATTCGCGGCAGGGACGCCGCGGGGCTCTCCTCGCCCGGGCCCGCGCCCGCGCCCAGACCCCGCCGTCCCCAGAGCACCCAGAGCCGGTAGGCCCCCAGCAGCACCAGCGCCACGAGCGCCACGTTCAGCAGCATCTCCCCGCCCCCCGTCAGAAGCGCCAGCGCCGCCGCCGCCCAGCCGCCCCCTCCCGCTGCCGCTCCCGCGCCGCCTGGGCTCCCGCTGCTGCCGTCGCTGCCGCTCTCGCTGCCACTCCCCAGGGTGCCTAGCTTCAGGTCCCCATCACCCGCCGCCATCACTGCCCGCCAGCGCCTTCCTCCCGCTCCCCGCCCCCTGCCCTCCCCAACCCCACGCTGGCCACGCCCACCCGGGTCCTCCCAGCCAATAGCGTGAGAGGAAGGGGCGGGGTTGGGCCCGCTTCTGATTGGGTGTTAACGGGGTAACGTTGCCTTGGATCTTGTCCTCCCCGCCCTTCTTTCGCTGGCCGCACTCGCGTGCGACTCCACGCCTACCTCGTCCCACTCTTCTCCGCTCTTTCTCGGCCTCCGCCCTGTGAGGTAAACGACGAAGGCGGGGCTGAAGAGAGACGCCGCACTTGCCCCCGCGCGCGCGCGCGGAAACACCAGGGCGGGACGCCACTACGGCGCGTGCGCAGGCTCCGAGCGCCACGCGCTCGCCCTTCCCAGGCGACGCCTCCGGAGCTTGCCAAGCCGTCTCCCGCTGTGCGCGTGCGCGGGGGAGCCTCCTGGCTCGAGCCCGGGTTCTCCTGCGGACTCCGGCTGCTGCGCTCGCTGTCTGGGAGCTGCTCGGGCGTGAAGGCGGCCGCGGGGCGAGGCGAGCCGACCGAGGCGCGTAGTCGAGGGCTCGGGTCGGTGGCCTGTGACAGGCCGGGACCCAGTTTCACGGCGAGGTGCAGACTGTGAAGGGCGCGGTGCCCCCGCCGGGCGCCGGCTCGCTGGGCTCGCGGGTCGGCTGCTGGGAGCGTGGGCTCCGGTCGGACGCTGCGGAGCCGGGAGTGCTGGGCTCCGCGGAGGCTCTCGGCGCCGGGGGCGCTCGCTCGCTGGCAGCCGTGCTCGGCCACTGCAGCCGCGCGGGCGCTTTGCGCCGGGGCTGTTCTGGCAGAATTTTCTTAGAGGGCTTAGACTGGAGGCCTCATTCCTTGTCGGAATCTCCGCGGCGTGGGGAAGTGGAAAGGGTGGGATGGCCGGGGTAGGCCGGTTCTTTACGGCGATTTGAGTTCCCGGAGGTAGAAATCCTGCGTGAGGGGCACCCCTTGGCTGCACCTGGGCGTGCCTGCTTCCTGGACGCTGGGCTTTGACAAGCCCTTGCCTGCCCTCGCCTGCTGTCTTCAGTCCCGAGCCTGCCACCCCTGCTATAAAGGTGAAGCAGTCCAGGGTGACCTTGTAGTGTGAGGAACCTTTGGGATTGAAGAGTGACTAGCAGTGTCGCAGCTACCTAACTGCCTTGAAAGAAGGAATCCGTCCCTCCTGTATATCCCTGAAAGGCCAGGTCTTACATTGAGTTTTGCTCCAAAAAACACAATAGGCTTTATTTTCTTGGGCTTCCCCCCCCCATGTACGACAGTGCGTGTATTCACGTACAAAGATATTCCTGTACAAAAAAATCTATACTTTCAGGGCGTGGTGGAGCAGGCCTGTAATCCCCAGCACTCAGGAGGTTGAGGCAGGAGGATCATTACAATTTCGAGACCGCCTGGGCTACAAAGTAAGTCAAGGCCAGCCTGAACTGCCTAGTGCACCCTGTCTCAAGGTAAATGAAAAAAAAACAAAACAAAACATTTAAATACAGTCGTGTCATCTAGAACATCAACACTAAATCATGACTTCTGGCCTGAATTTCTTGTGACTGGAACCCGTAGAACCATTGGCTTTCATCTCTCCTTCCAGCAGTAGTGCTCTTAACTGAGCACGGTTATCTACAGACCCTGCTCTTAGTGCACTGACAAGATAGTGTTTTTTTCCCCATAAATTCTTTGTCCAAGTCATGATCTCTTGCAGGTTAGGCTTCACCAAGTTTCCATTAAGTCAAATATTAATTGAAGGTTTAATGGGACAGGAGTGACAGAAATAACAGTTAAAACATGATGGTCCTCATAAAAGTGACAAAATTGTAAGCATCAAAATTGTGACAATGTTTTATTTCACTCAAATGTTCTATGTTACAACACATGGCATGTTGAAGTATAAAGATTCATATTGGACACAATCACATCTATTGGTTATCAAGTGCACAAGTTAATTATTGTTTTTTCTTACAGTATCTAAAGGCATCCATCCTACTTGCTGTGTTGAGACCCCCTTCTTGAGTCATGCCAGGTGTGGTGGCGCATGCCTGTAATCCCAGTACTCAGGAGGCTGAGGCAGGAGGATTGCTGTGAGGGAGAGGCCAGCCTGAATTACAAAAAGACACACAGAAACCTACTCATGCTACTTCCTCACTGCGGGTGGGTTTCTCTCATTGTGCATTCACATTGTTACTTTCCTATTCCTTTTGTGTTTCTGCCTACACTTAAAGCATGAGACTACATCAGCCCACGTTAATTGTTTTCTTTGAATTTCTAAGGACTTCTTGAACGTACCACTCATTTTGGCCTTTTATGTTATGCTCTTCTTAACCATTCCATTATGGAAACTCCTTTGGAGTGCAGTATTTCTCCTTTTGCCTGTCAGTGCTCCTTTTCTGACTCCTTTGTACTCTCCTTTTCCTCATTGTATCCCCTTTTGCTGAGAGGTGATCCACAGCAGCTGATGTCTGTATTCCTTCCTCAAGCTGGTCCCTTTTCTCCTTCACCCTGGATATATTACTGATCTGGATGTTGTCTCTGTGAAGGTACCTCCTCAGCCCTAACCTCCCCAGAGGACCAGCCACCTATGGGTTTCATTGCTTTTCCTACATGCATAGTTGACTTCTCTGACCTCAAGTCTGACCAGTGCAGTGGGATCAGAAGTTACTTACATTACTTACATTAGATAAAAGCTTAAAGTGTCTGTGCACTTTTGCTACAGTGATTGAATATTTTAGTTACCTATTGTCCTGTAACCCTTCCTTCTAAATGTCTTTTGTTTTGTGGTACTGTGAATTGAACTCAGGACTTCATGCTTGCCAGTGAGGCACTGCACCACAGAGCTAAGCAGCTATGCCCTCTCCCCCTACCCTGCTTTTGAGACAAGATTTATTTATTATTTTGTCTTTTTGAGGTAGAGTGTTGCTATGCAGTTCAGGCTGGCCTTGAGCTCACTTTGTGGCCCCAGTTGGTCTCCAACTCGCAACAATCCTTGCTTCAGCCTCTTCAGCCCAGTTGAGACAGGATTTCTTTCTTTCTTTTTTAAGTGTACTTAGTACAGGGCCTATAGGGTTTCACTAAACAGATTGGACTCATAGTGATCCTCCTGTTTTCAGCCTCCCAAGCACTGGGATTACCGGTGTGAGCCACCATGCCCAGTCTCAGTCACGCCTCAGTGAGCCCCAGGGTGGGGGCTGGGTCAGCATGTAACACCAGGGACTGAACAGGTCCCTGCATCTGCCTAAATAGGCACTTTAATCTGCTGAGCTATCTGGCTGGCAAGATCCCAAGACAGGATTTCGCTGCAATTCAAGCTGGCCGTGGTGATCCTCTTCCCACAGCCTCTTGAGTATTGGGATAACAGGTGTGTGCCACCATCCCCAGTCACCCTTCTAAAACTTAACAGTTTAAAACAGTCACTATTGAGATAGCTCAGTGGACTAAGCACCTGCTTAGGCAAGCACAGGGACCAGTTAGATCTCAGGTACCACATGCCGAGCCCAGGCATGGTGGCACACCCTTGTAATCCCTGTTTTCAGCTGCTGGTGCTGCTGGAAACAGGAGGATCATTAGAAATCAGCTGTGTAGTAAGACTCTGGACCAAATATGTAAAATGAGCAAACAAAAAAGTCACTATTCTCTGTAGTAGTGTTATGAGTTGATTTGGCTCATGGACATTTGTCTAATTTTGCTGTAGTGTCTCTGATGTAGTTCCAGCCTATCTTGTTTGGAGTGAGAGTAATTGGGAAGCTCAAGATTCCTGAGCTTTTCTTGTTCCAGGGTCTCTTCTTCATGTACATTCACCAACAGAGTGCTCTGACTTAGATGCTGCCTTGCAACCTCAAAAGCGTAAAAGTAGAACCTTCCATAAATGCTTGCCTGGCAAGCACAAGGTACTGAGTTCAATCTCTATACTGAAAAAAAAAAAAAAGAAAGAAAGAAAGAAAAGAAAAAGTAGAACCTTCTTGTCTTTGCAAGGCCAAGGCCTAAAACTGGCACATTCTATCAGTAAAAGCAGGGCCAGCTCAATTTATAGATGATAGGGAAATAAACTCTTGATGGAAGTTGAGGTAAAGTGACAGAGTCTGTGGCTATGTTTAGCCACTTGGGCAATATTTCAGATGTTGGCTGCTTCCGAGTAGACACAGATGAGAAGGAGTGCTGGGGTAATACCAGTTATGTGAAAGAGAAGTACATCTCCATTTTCCCAAGTCATAGAGATAGTTCAGGTTGTTTGGCATCAACTTTTCTGTACTAAAACAATAAATAGATGCTGGATACAGAGTACAGCAATAACAAAAGCATAACATACAAGGCATTGACATATATGATATGCTACAAATAGCAGCAGTTGGTTGGTTTGGCAGCATCCAGCTCTGACTCATGAATTCCCCAGAGAACTAGCTTAGGAATTTGCACTATGCTAGTCAAATATTTCTTAAATAAGAGACATATTTCTTATAATTCCTCTTTATCTTACGAGAAACACTTTCTTTCCATACTAGGTATTTCTTGGTGGACTATTGAAGAGGCGCCACTAACATAAAACTTGACGCCATTCCAGGGCTACTAGCTAGTTTCCTAATGTGTGAAGTATCTTCTTCCTTTCTCCTTTGTCTTGGCAGCCAGGAACATGGGTTCTTTGCTCTGCTACCTCATACCACAAATTTTACAAATTTTAGTGCTTGCCCATGCCAAGGGAGGCTTGGGAAATCTTGCCAAAGCAGGATCCATGGTGGAAGGGAAATTTGTGGTTTGGGGAGCTCAGGTCATTTTCTGAGAATGGTAAAACCTGTTATTTGAACTTCATTTAACAAAGGTAAGACAGTGCATTGTTGGACATTAAAATTTTGCTTTGGGACTAGGGTAATGAGGAAGCTCAAGTGCCAGCATGACATTGGCACTGATTACTCTGGGCTATGATTTAGAAGATAAGTAATTCAATCTTGAGCCTGGTGTAGTGGAGCCTGTAATCCCAGCACTTGGGAAGCTGAGGCAAGAAGACTGCTGTGAGTTCAAGGCCATAGTGAGTTTAGGACCACCTTGCACTATAGAGTGAGACTTTGTTCCTCTTCTGGAAAAAAGTACAGTCATATTGAAGAAGTGGCTTCATGAAGATGCTGTGCATGTGCTTGGGAACACAGTATTATGAGTTTTAAATTCATTCAGTTATTGAAGGTCCTAATTCCTTGCTGAGTCTCCCCTAAGGGAATGACCATATTTCAAATTGTTCTCAGTAGATTAAGTGGAAAGGGTCAAATGGTCTGAAGTACCCCTTATGATGATTTTGAAGTTAACAGATGAGTTGTTTTGGTCCTAAATTTAACAGCAAAAGATAAAACTTTTTGTAATGTAAACCTGAATATTTTAAAATTAAAAAGGGCCATAGCCCTTAAATGTATTTAATGAAAAATACATACTTGTCATCCATTTTCATAGAAATTATATATTCTTTTCTTTCTTTGTATTTTTTTTTTTCTGTTTCTTTATTTAGGACAGGGTCTATAGGTCTTACTACATAGATTGGACTAGTAGTGATTCTCCTGTTTTCAGCCTCCCAAGCTCTGAGATTACAGGTGAGCAACACCACACCAAGTCTTAATCGCCATTTCAGCAAGCCCAGAGGGCAGGGCTGGCATGGCAGATTGGGGGTTGAATGAGGCTGCTGCCTGCTCTGCCTAAGCAAGCACTTTAGTCTGCTGAGCTATCAGGCCAGCTCTGAATTTGTATTTTTATTGCACTTCTCCAAATAATTTTATTTTAATACATTTTATACTTGAATGTATTTTATTGGTTACTGTATCATTTTTTTTCTGAAAAAAGTTATTTATAATTTTTTAAGTGTTTTATGACCATTGGCCTCTAAATTAACCTTTTTTTTTTTTTTTTTTTGCAACAGCATGGATTGAACTCAGGACCTTGCGCTTCACTGGTCCCCAACCATTTCTTTTTGATTATTAGCATTATAATTGTTAGTAAGATATATTTGAACATAGGACATTACATGCCTTTATAAATAAATACTAAAAAGAACAAAAATGTTATTGGAAATATACCCTAAATAATTGGAAAAGTTTCTCCCCAGTAAGTCATGTATATATAAGTGAATGTAACTTTTGCTAGGAGACAAAATAGGAAAATATGTTAGGGAACAATAAGGTACAAGGCTTACAGAAAAAATGGAAAGTGATTGTTGTTAAATTCTTTACAGTGGAAAACTAAGTCTTATGTAAATGCTAGGAATGAATAAAGAGGTGCAAAATGGTTAACAAGAAACAGCAGATTTATTTGGGTAAAGAATATGGAGTTAATATATTCAGTGATCCTGGCAAAAAATAATGAAATCGGGGGCCTGCCCCTTAGCTCAGTTCTTTAAGTGGCTGCTTCAATAAAGCAGTCAGGCTCAGGT
>NDGM011155404.1:0-13550 GCA_002564305.1 Octomys mimax | reverse complement strand
GATCCTTGTTGAACTAGGAGGATCAGAGACAAAATACTGGTTGTCTTCATAGCACAATTATCTTTTCAACCTTGTTCCTTAAGTTTCAGTTGTTGAGTATAAGGAAATCAGTTAAACCAGCACAGCTATTACCGCATTAAGTTTAACATTATGATCTTATCTAGATATCAAATACCTTGAAATATAGTATAGCCAGGAAACATTATTTCTTTCCAATTGTGGTTGTCTTAGAAGTTGAATCTTCGTCAAATATTAACAGATAAGAGTTATAAGTTTCATAGACAGAGCTTGAGATTGAAGGCAACAGAAAATACTATCATGACAATCATGATGACATCATTGTATTAGAATCATTTTTGAAAAAAAAATTTAAAAATTTAAAAAAAGAATCATTTTTGGTATTATTTCTGAAACTCATTACATTTTTGTCTTATATAAAATTACTCTTTTGGTGAGTTATCTTTATCTAATTACAAGATATCAAATGACAAACTTTTACCTAACCACTTTTTGTTACCAGAGTGATACTTAAGTAGAACGTATTGCTTGTTTTACAGATATACCTTACAGATATTTAATGCGTAATTTCTAATCATCAAAATTACCCTTATCACAACTCTATAACATGTAGGAACATCAAACTGTCATAACATGATTATATAACAATCTCATAATCATACACCTGAAAACGTCTTTCCTTAGGGACAATTGTAGTTTGAGGTCATCAATATGCTAAAATATCTTTCTCAAGTCATGGATCTTAAGAAGACATATATACTTGGAATAAGCATAAAGTTATGCAGTTATCAATAATATAACTACTATATAGAAATCTTTACATATATTTGTTTCATTTTACTCTTAAGGGACAGTGTAGATTTTTCAACAGGTTTACACAAAATTCTTCTCAATTCTCTACTGATAAGAATTAAAAGACATCTTTAAAACTCTTATAAATTTAGTAAGTGTGTTAATGATCACATAAAGACTTACTACCTGAAGGCAGGTGTATCACATTTATGCAATAACAAAATGTTTACTTAATCAAAGTCAATAGATGAGATTTAAGCAAAAGCATCTGAATCAGAAAATCTTATTGTTTTAGGCACAGAAAGCTCAACCTTTTACTTAGAACCAGCTTTAAGTATGTCATAATAATATATTTAATAACTTTTAGAGTGTGGTACCATAATATCCTGGGAAACTAGACAAGCTACCATCAGTGAAGAGATCAGACAAATTTTGGTTTAAGCAACTTTTCTTTCAATCACAGAAAGTTTTGCCCCGTGGTTCTCCAAGTTCAGGGAGTTCCTGCCTAGCTACTGTACAATTTGCTTTCCATAATTCATCATAACAGTTAACATCTCTGGTTCCATAAAAAAGAAAAAACAACAGTTAACATCTTAAACTGTTTTATACACTATCTTTGACCAAGGAAAAAGTCTTAAATTCAAGAGTTTTTGTTTAAGACATTAAGCACTGCATTTATGAAATTAATTTTGGACAATATCTTTGTTATCTATTTTATCTAGCAATCTGGATAGAAATGTCACCAATCTTTAAAATATCTTTATTGTCATCAGCTGATTTAAATTAGTGTACTGTTAAGCTATGTGAATCATAAGCATTTGAGCTAATGTCATGAGTATCTATTTTTATCTATAAAGTGACCTAAGTAAAGCATATAACTTAAGACTCCCATATAGAAACACACACAGTTTAAATCATACATAACCTTTGTGTTCTCAGACCTTCATGTTCTTGGATACTAAGGCTTCTGTATGTGTTAAGTCCCATGTGATTTGAAGCCTCTTAACCTCATCCTTCAACCTTTCAAGTGTACTTAGCTGTTTCTAAAACTCTAGATAACTGATTTTTATCTTTTCAGAAAAATTAAAGAAAAAATAAAATTGTTTTATGTAATGAACAAAAAAAATGATAGACACACTCAAATAATTTCTTTTACATCAGAGTGCACTCTTAGAGGTATTGGTCGAGTGGAGCAATAGTATAATAATCTGTTCGAGGATCATTATGAAATAACTACTCAGAACTTTTGAAGGTGACCAATTAGCATAGACTTTTTTTTGTAATAAACTACCACCAGTGAGGAGGTGGCAGAGACAAACATCTTACTATTGATAATTATAACAAGAGTCAGGAGAGGGGAAAAAGAACCTTGAGATTTATCTTTTTATTTTCAAGTTTGCTTCTGAAAAAAAAATCAACTTTTAATTTAGCTACAGGTCACATACACAAGTTAGCTATAGATCACATAGATATCAAGGAAACCAGAACCATGTGCCTCCCCTCCCCTCTCCCATGTGGTGGGAAGCACTGAGCTCTTCTACTCTCCAGATCCCCACCCTTCCAGAAGCCAACAGGAAAAAGTTAAAAGGATTTGATTTACCCCCTTTGTATGTTTAGGCCAGCTTTTGAGTTAAAATTAGTTTTCTATGATTTTAGTTATACTTTCCTTCTTTCTCCTTTTGGTCTCAGGTTGCTACATTTTAAAATTTGACTGGCTGTCAACAGACTTTCAAATAACCTTGAATTAGTACTCTTATTTTAACACTTACAGAAAGCAGAGAAAAGAGCCAGTTAACCTTGCAATTGTAATTTAAGAATTTACAATTCATAAGCAAAGTTTTAAGCATATTAATTAAATAAAAAGTACCAACTTAAATTGGAAGCCAAAAGTAAATTTATGAATTAGCCAAGGTTTGTATCAATGGATTCTCACCATGATGATGGGTTGGTTCTCACATCACAGCATAAATATTTTATGATTGCCTAGTTTTCATTGGGATGTGAGTTAGGCCTTTCTAATTTTTTCCTGTGCCAAGGAAAATGGAGGCCTCCTGCAGCTACAGTCGTAGAACCAGGAGTTAGGCTCTGCTCAGCTGGCACTGGCTGAAATCATTGTGGAGCCATCGCTCAAGGGTATTAAGAGGTCTAGGATCAGAGTAGAGATACCAGAGGACCCCATGTGGAAAGGGAACTGGACTTCCTCTTTTTTATTTTTGAATCCCCGAGCTTTAGAGGAAAGAGGAAAAGCAGTCCCTGGTGCAACCACCAGGTATAATCTGTCTGCTGCTGAGACCCTGGTCTTTTTATCATTAACAAATTCAATCAACAATTCATACACCTAGTCTTCATCCTAGCCAAACTTTGATGGGAAGATGGATGAGATGAGGATGGGAGTTTGAAACAAGAATAATTCATCAGTGTTAAATTTGTTTTTTGCTTTCTGTCCATGAGTTGTTGCTGCAAGTATCTAACATCAATCTGTGGGGACTATCAGGGGGCATTTCATTTTCTTTCTTTCTTTCTTTCCTTCTTTCTTTCTTCCTTTCTCTTTTTTCTTAATGTATTTGATTGTTACAGGGTCTCACTATGCAATTCAGACTTGTGGTGATCCTCCTGCTTTCAGCCTCCTCAGCACTGGGATTACAGGCATGTGCCACTGCGCCCAGACTCTGGCCTGCTCAGCTTGCCCTGGGGGTGGGGTTGTCATGGCATATGGTGCTGGCATTGAACTGTGGTCCCTGAGATTGCCTAATCTTGCCTAAGCAGGTGCTTTAGTCCACTGAGCTATCTCACTGGCCAAGTATTATATTTTTTTGAGCCCCAAATTCCCTAACTAGTCTTACCTTGGCAGCACAGTTATTTCCCATTCTGATTACCCCAAAAGCTGGAGCCTCAACTTCAGTGCACTGATGTGTCATGGAAATGTCTGCCATTTAGTCCCAAAGCCCAAGGCTCAAGCTTCTTAAAAACTAAGCCCTCCATCCCATTCCCAAATGATGGCCAATCAACTCCGCAGAGAGTCCAGAGCTTTCTGGGAGTCAGTTTAACACCACAATCACCTGACTATTCCTCTTTAAAATTCTTTAACATAACTTCCAGGGTAGTTAGTTTACTCCACTTTCCACCCATTTCCTCCTCCTATCAGACAACTTTCATGCCAAGACAGGGAATAGGGAAAGGAAGGGTTCTAACTGGAAGGGCTGTACACTCACTTCCTCCATCGTGGGCCTCCCTCGGGTATTTCAGGTACATTACTGGCAGAGCTCCCAGGAGCTGTGTGGATCACCAAGGAACTGCAGATCTGAACTCAACCCTCCTTTGGGCCTGTAGTCAGGCCAGAACCTTCCCGGTGTCTGTATGACTCACAGGCAAACACACAGTGATTCCAACCTACTTCTCAGTGCCCAGTCTTGCAGTTGTAGTTTCCTTCTTTGTAGAACTACCCAGGCAGCTCCAGCATTCTAGTCTGCCATCTGGTTGCTGAATGTCTGTCTACAGTTTCAGGGAAACTTCTGACAACTCAGAGAGGTGATCAGTCGCCTCTTCCGCCTCTCTAAAGGCAGGGCTACTATATCAGTCAGGGTTCCACCAGAGAAATAGATATAACACAAGGTGTACAAACTCATAAGAAATTACAGGATCGGCTTATTATGGTCTGCCACAGAGTTGGATGAGGAAGCTTGTGGAGGATGTCTTCACACTGGGGCTAAAAGGGTTCAGTCCAAGGTGTGGAGGTCACTACACTGTTCCATGCAAGTCTGCGGCAAGAGACCGGTGGCCTGCAACAGAAGGCTGAAAAATCGATGCCAGAAGGCCAAAAGATCTAAGGTGGAAGCCAGAGTCTGCAGTAGAAGCCAAGAGAGGACATCTGAGCTGAGGGTGAAGACCGGAGCTCCTCTAAGGAACAAAAGACAGTTCATCTGTGCAATTTCCCTTTTGCATCATCCAGGCAATGAACCTACGGGCCCTTAATGCCCTAGGGCACAGACAGCTGCCCCAGGGCAGGTCCTTTTCAGCTTAGGGTATAGAATTGCTGAGCCAACTTAGTCATTTTCTAAACTTTTCAAGTTGACACAATCGATCAACCACTATAACTACCAAATCAAACTCAGGTCTTCTTAAATCTGGGGGCTGGTGCTCTGAACTGTTTCTAGGGCTCTGAGTTCGACTGTGCATCTGGAGCTCTCGCCTGGCCTGTCAGGAGGGGCCAGACTTCCCTACAGATCAAGGGGTCTACTGGCTCCAGATGAGGTCGCTTCTGCTCTCCAAGGTTCAGACTCCAGTGACAAAAGAGCTGAAAAATGTGTTCCCAAATCCCAGCCAAAAGCCTCTAGAAATGCTGTGAGATTTTCTGGGAGAAACAAAAGACATCAAAGGTTTTTTCCTCCCAATAAAACAGCTTTATCTGTGCTAGCACCGACTCAGCAGATTCATATCCAAACAGAACAGCACAGAGAGTGGCATGGCAAGAGACTGCACTTTCTTTTGAAGTCTGATTTGGAAGTCATTTAAACTTTAGGTGAATACACTCCTCACTCCCTGACCTCTTATCTAATCATAAAATCCACAATGAATAAATCGCCAACCTAAGGAACAAAGAGAACAAATTGTAGGTAAGCTAAAATTTAACCGTGCTAAAAAAAAAAAAAAGTCCTGGGGAGTGTAAACCTCCCAAAATGAGGCAATGTGGTGACCATGGATACTTGAAATGTATAAAAACTCAGCACAAAGTTCTCTGATCATCCGCATTCCCTGATTTTGCATCAGGATGTTGTCCTGCCAGGAATAAAAGCCTCTTTTGTTCCCATTCTTGGTTTCTTCTGAGTGTTTATCTTGATGAATTTTGTCCCAACAAGAGTAGTTGCACCCTTTTATACAAGTTTTGGGTCTTTGTCTCCTTCAAACACTAACCAACCTTTTGCAGTCTGACGGGATATCCATTAACGTTCTACTGTCTGCTTGGTTATGATTCACGTTACAGAGTCACATCAGAGCTTCACATTGCTGCAGAGGTTGATATTGCAACATTGGAAAAAGTTCTGGTCCTCACAGGTCAGGAGGGACTCTACCACAACTGAACTTAGAGTCTTAGGGTATTTGGTCCACGGTTGGCTGGTTCCAGAGCAGCACCATCCTACTGGAGCCAAGCTGCTTATTTATGGTGTCTCATAAGCACAGTGGGGGAACAACACCAGACACAGTACTCAAAGTCAGACTCCTGGCCCACAGAGGCACCCAGAAGGGTGCTTTACTAATTCCTCTTTCAAGCCAATCAAGTAGACAATTAATTAAGCTTAATCATCACAGGGGGGGAATTATCTCCTTTAAATCAGAGACATTCGATGTTGCAATCCATTTTTTGTTCACACTCCTTCACCCAAAGTCCACAGAGAAATTTCTTTATTGAGATGGTCTATGGTTGGGTGTCCATTGCCTGTGTTTTATGAAGTCAAGTGTATTTGATTTTCCTGGGGGCAAGCTTCATAACCCAGAATTAAGATTATTACCTGGACACCTTTTACAGGTTGTAGCTTGGGTTTGTCACGTTTAATTGTTCATCACCGAGGAACGTTTCTCATGTTTTAACAAATGAATATCGATGATTCAGTGAAGTTGAAGAGGAAGTAGAGCAAGATGAAAACGTCTCTACTCCATCATTAAATCTTCATCCTCAGATGGTGTTCTGCAACTGTTTGCTTTTTTTTTAAAACTTTATGGGATTGTGTTTAAACATGGTGTGTGTTTTACAGTGTGTTTAAACACAGGATTGTGTCTCCTCACGTGTTGAAAACAAAACTAGCTCAAAGTAAGATGAAAAATTCCAACAGAAACTCCTTATACAATGAGACATGGTTGCAGCTTGGCCATAGACTAAGGCCCGTCCAGGGAGCAAGGAAAGGAAAGCCTGCACATCTTAAATCTGCACAGCTTCCTCGGTTTGCGGACAGAGGAAGGACCTGGCATCACTTCCCCAAGTGGTGCATTAACACAAAATCACTTCAGTCTTCATGTGTCTTCCTCCAGTGTAGGTTTGTAACTGACCATGGCAAAAGAAAGCCTTCCTTTGTGGGGGGTGGGGGAAAGAAGCAACTTCTGGGTAGAAAAAGAAAGCAGAAACAACTGTCACTGAAGCTGAATGGCATCTCCGACATCCCAGGCTCCCTGGAATGGAATGTCATTACACTGGATTTGGATAGCTGAGTACTGCTGGTATTTGTGCCCTTCAGCAAATTCTATATTTGATTCTCTGATCCTGAGGGCTTTTGTGAAGCAGGGAGTATTATATAGATACTGCAGTCAGCCTCCTCATCATTATGCTGGAATAAATGGCAATGAAAGGCCAGGGGTGGAAGGAAAGCTGGGGCACAATTACTTTTCTCATAGAAAGTCTGTTTTGCTCAGTGTGTGCCTGCTGAACCTGCGCTTACTTCCTCCTTAGAAAATCTCACAAGTTCATCTGATTCTTCAGATATCAAATATATCATGGGAAAAAAACACTTGAAATTTTGTGACTCTGGGTTTTTCTAGGAGCTCAAAGGCAAGCACAGTAGTTTATCAGAATAAATCTCCACTTGAAATTTAGTAATCTACAAAATATTAGTTGCTCCATTTGGATTGGAGGACAAACTAGGACCAAGCATGAAAAAGGCAAAGGGAAGTAGTGCTGACTGGGCCTGGTGGCCTATGCCTGTAAACCCAGCCTTCTAAGAGGCTGAGGCAAGACGATTACAAATTCCAACCCAGCCTGAGCATCTTACTGACTTATTGAGCCTCCTCTGTTTCAAAGTAAAATAAAAAATCTAAAGGCCTGGCAATGCAGCTTAGTGCAAAGGCCCTGGGTTCAATACACCGTACCTAAATGAATAAATAAATAAATAAATAAATAAATAAAGTAGTTTATGGTCAACTCCAGGAGAATCACATCTGCTTCACAGCTAAGGTTTTCTGGGGACGTCACAGACCTCACTCTGCTTCTGCGCACATTCTTTCCTGGGCGGTGTCACCTGCTTTCCCCCTTCTCTGTGCTCACCACACCTGCGATGTCATAAAATTCTATTAGCAGTAAGTGAGAAATAGCAACCCCCTCCTACCCATCCCTCCCCTCTGCTCCCTTCTGTGGGGACCTGGGCCAACTCCCTGTGATCTCTCAGAAGATGCCAGCCTTTTGTATGTCCAGATTGGATCCTGTCAATTTCGTGACAGTCCTCAAAATGCCCTTTCCTCTTCAGCATAGAATTCCAGCTCTTCAGCGTAAGACAGACACCCCCAGCCTGGCCTTGCTTTCTGTATCACCACCCCTCACCCTCTCAGAGGGTTCACCTGTTCTCCCAAGATTTGGTGCTTTCTGCTTCTGAATGATCTCCATCCACTCCTCTGCTCTTCCCCTTTCTGTCAGGCTTGCTTCTTATCCTTCAAAAGCCAACACAATGTCATCTTCCCTTGGAAGCCTTTTTTGATACCCTTTCCCTCCAAGTCAGGCCCCTCTGATACATTTCCATAGCAACTTATATGTAGCACTTTTATAGCATTATGCAAATTTTATTGTAATTGTCTATTTACATGTCTGGTTCCTTGTTTCTGTCATGTTCAATTGAGATTCCCATTGCTAGTGGGTTCTAAACAGATGATCTGTGACACATTTCAAGGGGAGAAGAATACAGAATTAAGAATCAGGTAAAAAATAAACTAGAAAAAGAGCTCTTATTCTTTTACTCTTTTGTGTGGGATAGGATGGGGTGGGTGTTGTTTACACTGGGGACCTTCACACTGAGCTATATCCCTAGCCTATTGGTGCATTTAAAAATTTTAAGACAGGGCCATTCTAAGTTGCTAATTGATCCTTCTGTCTCAGCCTCTAAGAGTGCTGGGGATACAGGCCTACATGGTCATGTCCTGCTAAATCTCTTACGCTCTTGAGTTTCCAAACTTCTCTGATCCCCAAATCCCAAACTATGCTGACATTTCTTAAAAATTATCAGGGAAATAATGTTGTCAGTTTCATCACATAAAATATTTATTGCCTTTGAAGCTGATTTACCCAGCAAGAGTATATAACAAATGTTAACCATGCCACTGTCCTTAACGATGCCATTTGTCCCACTATGAATGGAGAGATGACTTCTCATTATACCCTTGGCCTTGGGGACTGGAAAGCTGAGAACTACTTCATTCTGTCTACATGAACTCTCCAGACTTTTGTCTCCTACTACTGTAGTACCATGACTAGATCAGCTCATACACCTCAGAGGAAGGTAGTTCTATGTTTAAATTCAGTTGCAACATGTTGAAAAATTTACCTAATAAACTTTTTTGTATTTTTAGGGCAGGGTCTCACTACTAGATTGGACTCACAGTGATCCACCTGTTTACAGCTTCCCGAGAGCTGGGATTATAGGAACACACCACCACGCCCAGTCTCAATTGTCGTCTCAGTGCGCTTCTGGGACAGGGCTGGCATGGCAGACCGGAGGATTGAACCACTGGCCTCTAAGCTAGCTTGTAGGCTCTTTAATATACTGAGCTATTTGGCCAGTCCTTACCTAATAATCTTAAACATGATTTTCCTCATTAAAAAAAAAAAGGTTGTTGTAAGGATTAAATAAGAGGGTGTACAGAACTTGCCTCACATATGCTTGGTGCAGAGGAAGAAGCAGAATTGCTCTTGTTATTCTAACAGAGGAAAATCAAGAAGAAATTGCTTCGCAGACATCATGTCCTTCTTATGTTTGCAGAAAGTCACAGAAATGATAGTTTCTAATGAATCTGTAAACATAACACCCCAACTTCCATGGCTAAGCTCACACTGCAGTTAGTCCAGAACCACGGGAGAGGTTTTTTTTCCCATTGATTCTTGTGACATTGATATCACCTATGTTTATAAACCCAGATGCTTTTGCTGAAATAGATAATTCTGAAACTTATCAAGTAACATTTTCCTAAAAGGTGATGACCATGGTGGACAGATTTGGGGGAAAAGGAGAGAGAGAGAGAGAGAGAGAGAGAGAGAGAGAGAAACAGAAGCTTCCCGGTTTCCAGCCCCCTAGGAGCTAAAGATGCTGGGATGTCAGCCAACACCCTTAAGTAACAAGGAGTGATGGCAGAGAAAGACTGACAGTCCCTGATATGTGACATGTGACTTTCTAGGAAGCAAGAGACTGGACTTGTTCTAAGCAGGATGGGGCTGCAAGGTGACATCATGAACTGTTTCCAATTCAACAAATAGCTTGCATCCCACTCCCAAAGGCAAATGCCCTGGGGAAAGAGATTATTCAGAAGAACAGTGTCCTGCCTCAGAGGCTACACAGACAGTACATTATTAAACTCTTCTTGAGCCATTCGTCACACCCATTCTGGTATAGAAAGTTGTCACAACCTAAGAAGCAGCAATTTTTAAGCTAATGTATGAGATAGGTTGGCAGGAGTGAAGAAAAAATGTAAAAGAGTGCCCCCATGCCTGCCACCCAAGTGTTCATATTGAGTATTTTAGGAGTTTGGGATTGGACGTAAGCTAAAAACATGTTCCATTTTGCCCTTCTTTAACTTATAGCAAATATCACAGATTATATTCTGATTCTAAAAAGCATTCAAGTAACATAGGACAGAATGCTTTCTATATATATTTTAAACTATAATAAGTAGAAGTTAGGCAAACCCCTGTTTAGAAGCAAGGAAAAGAATTGATTACATTCTTTACAGCAATCTATGATGTGAATGATTTCATTTAACCCTCACATGACATCAGAGAAAATAAGTTTCAGGAGTCCCATTTTACAGATGATAAAACTGAATTTCAGGGAGAATAACTGATTTTCCCCAAATCACATGGATAGTGATAGAGCCAGGAATTTAACCCAGATCTGTCTTTAAAGGCCATAACTTTTTATAAGCCCAATTTTTATAGTTTTTTTGAAAAGCATGATTTTTTTTCTATACAGTTAAGGTAAGCTTAACTAAAGAAAGAATATTCATTTCTTGATAAATCTTTTATATATCCAAAGAAAGACTTCACTAAAGGTCAACATGCTATGGTTAAAATATGACATGATGAGGGGCCAGAGAGATGGCTCAGTGGAATAAATGCTTCCCTGGAAGTGCAAGGGCCTGAGTTCAATCCCTGGTTCTGAAAAAAAAAAAAAAGACATTATTTCTTTCATAAACAGGTGTTCCTCACTTAACTGATCAGAAAGCACTCTTTTCTATGTAGCTGTCCCTTGATATCTGCAGAGCAATGGTTCCAGGATGCTCTATGGAACCCAAAATCTATAGATGCTGAGTATTTAAAAATAGCACAGTATTTTCATGCAGTCTACACATTTCCATCTGAACATTTTTCATCTCTAGGTTAGTTACAATACCTACCAGAAGGTAAATGCTGTATAGATAGCTGTTATACAGTTTTATTTAAGGAATAAAGGCAAAAAAAAAACCCTGTCTGTATGTGTTCAGTGCAGATGGAATCTTCTTCCAAATAATTCAGTCCATAATTGGTTGAATCTCCAGATGCAGAACCTGCACGTGTGGCAGAGGGCAACTATGTATCTGATGAAGAAGTGAGATTCACTGATTTTTTACATACTATGGAGTTAATATTTTAGAATAGCAATTTGGTTATGAAATTGAAGGCAGTCATAGGAAATATAGGGAAAAAAGTATCTGAGAAAAATGATTGAATATTTTTAAGACGTGACAGGTGAAGGAGATACTGTGAAGGATCATAGTCCCTGCCTCAGTTTCCCAGCTATAAAACACACAGCAAAAAAAGTAACTTATGGATACAGTTACTTGTGGACCTAAGTTACTTTCATTCTGATTTTGGTGGAGTCAGCCACCCATGAAGCATGCTATTATACCCAGTTTTCCCATATGGTCATGGAATCTTAGGCAGATTCTGAAGTGTTTCTTGGTTTTCCACTATGAGCAGGGTCATTCAGTTATTTATTACTCCTTTTTAGTATTCTAAAGGCCAATCCAGTCTAACAGTTAAACTTTCATATCAAATATGATCTCTCCCTTGGTTTACTTCTTTGGCTCATGCCTTATCCAGGGATCAAGCATTTCTGATGATGGAAGAAAGTGAGGTAGCCTTTCATTTGTAGCCACCCCTCCACTTTTTCTTCTGCATATCTCAAGTTGGGTAAGTGGGGCAGAGAAAGAAGAGAAGACTATAGGTGTCGTGTGGCTCCTCTCCAGGCTAAGTCCAGCTGTGTGGGTTACTGGGCTTTGATGATAGTATTAATGGTAGCTGGACAGTGTTTCTTACTTTGTGTATGAGCAGCAGGATGTTTTTAGTCCTTTCTTTACTATGAAAAGTTACTTCTCACTGATTGTTCTAGTTTTGGCCAACATCCCAGGACACTGAGAAAAATCCCACTGAATATCTTTTTCTCTGAAAAAAATAGATTTCTTGAGCCCAAGAATTTTTCACACACAAAAAAGAACAAAATTTTAAATACTTCATAAAAGATGAGCCATGTAATGAAAACACTCACTACCTTTTCACTGTCTATGAAGAAAACATGTTTCAGAAAATATAATTTTCTTACTCTAGGCCAAGAGGACAAGAGCTCTGTAGAAGCAATGCTGAGTCTACCTCTAGATTCTTCACTCACTGACTCCACCAGATAGTACAAAAGACATTATCCCTATTGCTATGCTTCTCTGTTATTATCATTCTCATTTTTATCATTGGAGAATACTGGGGAAATTCATGACTAAACAATATTTTGAGATATTAAAATTATGTTAAAGCACATTCTGGTGAAACACCATCAAAAGCTGAAACTGGAATTTTTACATATCCTTTATTTTGCTTTTATGAGGAAGAGGTAAATGACAAGTAAACAAGTTACTATCAGAATCTTACCCCCAAAAGAAGTTTTCATATGTCACTTTTTGATGGGTCCAGTCAATACAGTTTCTTCCCATTTTAAAGCTGAGATAACAAACCTTTACATCTCCATAAATTCTTTGCCACTTACAAAGAGCTTTTCTACATGGCATCTGAAACAGTACATTGAGAAGTGAGGTTATAATAATGACCCTGAAGTACTTGAGTGCCTTTTAAGTTATCAGAGAAAGATGGAATTCTGCTCTGCGTAATTCAGTGTTAAGTGTTTCAAAATAGTCCTCCCACCTGTGATATTAGGAGATGGAAAGTCTCACCCGACTAGAATGTTCCCATCACTGAAATAGTTTCCTTTCCAGTCATTCTGGATATTAAGTTGCTATTGTAATGTACTTCCGTGCTACTCCAATGTGCTGTCAGGCAGAGCTGTCTAAGAAAAACTCTTTAATCTCTTTTATATTAGTTGGGGTTCTCTGGGAAAAGAGAACCAATAGACTATACATGTAGAGTCAAAGTAATTACAATGTGCTGCCATGATTATGGTGGCTCCCATATTTCAGCAGGAGACTCAATAAAGCTGGTACATTGTGATACCTGAAATCCAGAAAGCCAATCCTATAGAATCCAAGCCAGGTCTGAAAAACTTCAGAATCTTTCTAGGGACTATCAGGAGTTTTGTTTGTTTGTTGTTGTTTTTCGGTACCAGAGATCAAACTCTGGACCTTGTACTTGCCAGGCAGGTGCTTATGCTGCTGAGTTACCTCTCCAGTTGCCATGGTTTTTGTGCAGTTGTCCCTGCAAAGCCCCGTGCAGTCATGAGATGACTTCTAGAGTTTGTGATTAATTCATGATCCAATGCTGGGATTATGGGTGCGAGTGCTACACCTGCCCTGGG